>CBVK0100634040.1:0-22253 GCA_900067695.1 Picea abies | reverse complement strand
ACCTGGGCATAAGTGATCTTATTTGTGGTGTGGTCCATCTAGGTTCATAATCTATTCTTTTGTAGTTTCCTTCATAATGATTTCTTTCATACCTGATGGGAGAGGATCTTCTTGATGTCTCATTCCTTATGAATTCTAGTCTTCTATCTTGTTGTTCAACTTGTTATGGAATGTTGGTTTCATCATTTTCAACTTCCTCTTCTTGTTTTGTTGTCTTCAAATTGTCATTGTATCCTAGTCTTGTCTTGTTGTTTGGAGATCTTTGACTGCTAAGGATCTCATCTATTTTTTCAGTGTTTTTTCAAACTTCTTCAACTTTTCTGTTGTCAATAGGAGCTCCCCTTTTGTGTGATCCAATTCTTCTTTCAGTTTCTCATAATCTTCTAATTGTTTCTTCAAACTATTAATGGTCTTTTCAAGCTTGTAATTATTTTCTTCACAACTACTCAATTCACCTTTTAGTATTATGTTTGTGTTTCTAAGGTTTCTATTTTCAGTTTCAACATACTTCAAATTTTCAAGATTCTCATCTTCTTGTTCACTCTCTACATTGTCTTTGTATCCCCAAAAGGAATCAAGGTTGGTTTCTTTATCTGAATATTCTTCACAAATGATTTCTTCTTCTTTAGAATTCTTGTGATCATCATCCTGGGTTTCTTGGGTTATGAAGAGGACTTCTCCTCCATCATTATCTTCTTCATCACTCTCATCTGAGGAGATGTCATCATCCTTGGAGTAGAATCTTTTTTTATTGTTGAGACTTCTCTTTTTATAGTAGAGGTTTTCAACAATATGTCCTATTCTACCATAGTTAAAGCATTTGAGAGGAGACTTACCTTTGTATCTTCCACTTCCCTTCTGAAACCTTATTACGAATTTTTCTATTCCTTCATCAAGGTCATTATCCTTGTCTTTTGTCTTATTTATGGCTTTAAAGGCTGCTTCATTGTTTGGCTGGTCACTTTCTATACCTATTCTCATTTCATATGCTATAAGAGACCCATGTAATTCATCCATTGTCATTTTGGTCAAGTCCCTATTTTCTTCAATGGCAGAGACCTTAGCATCATACTTCAAGAGAAGTGATCTCAGCACTTTTTGTACAACCAAGGATTCATCGATATCTTCACCTAATCCTCTGATAGCATTAACAACTTCATCAAATCTAAGAAAATAGGTTGCAATATCTTCCTTTTCATTCATCTTCAAATTTTCAAATTCTGCTCTATGTCATTGAAGCTTGACCTGCTTAAATTTTGTATCACCTTCGTAGATGCTCTTGAGTTTGTCCCATACATCCTTAGAAGTGCTACAACCCATCACTTTGCTAGCAATGGTTGGTGCCAATGCTGCTAGAATAACATGTCTAGATTTTGAATTACAACTCATAAGCTTCTTCTCATTTGGATCGGTTGGAGCTTTATTTGGGATTACATAGCCATTTACAACTGAGTACCAAATGTCTACTCCCAAAGATGTTAGGTAAGTTCTTAATATATCACTCCAATATGCATAATTTATTCCATCAAATGTTTGAATCCCATTTGAAATGTGCTCATGGTCATCCATCTCTACTCAGGATTTTCCTTCCAGTGGTTAAACTATTATGAAGGCAACCTGCTCTGAAACCAATTGTTGATACTGAGAGGGGGGTGAATCAGTATCAAGTAAAATTTAAAACCCTTTTCAAGTTATACTTAACCCATTCAAGTATATCCAATGAGAAATGAACAATAGTATAAGAGTTACACCAATACACCACAATACACTATGCACAATATATGAGAAATAATAAATAGTTATTGTTCAAGGGAAGTAATGACTTCCAAAGGTAGCTACAACTTCCAACTGTAAAGGGAGGAATAAACCTCCAAGAGGAAGATACAATCCTCCAATATCAAGAGATAGTTGAACTCTCCATATTTGACCCTTCCTTCTGCCCAAGAATATATGAGAGATAATAAAACTTCACATTAAATCATCACCATCAACCGACCATCACATAGAACCTGATAATGCTTCCTGAGAATTCTTCAATTTCTACAATTATTCAATTCTTGGAATACTTTGATCCTATATATAATATTATTCAGTTTATTCTATGAAACTTCTCCAAGTTTCACTCCTTAAATCCTCCCCATAAAGAAGTTATAGAGAGAATGGTAGACCTTTTTCAATTCTGGTTTATTCAGGAGACCAAACTTGTACAGAATGCCCCGTGCTCAATATTGAACATCAGATTTTGCAAATCGCACACAAGAAACTAAAGTCCATACTCTTTCCATTTCAATTTGTCCCACTTAATTTGGATTCTCTATGAATAAGTTATGACCATTTTACCCAGAACACCTGTTTATTGACTAGCTTCAGGACTGGTCAAAAACCCTATCTTCCACAGAGTGTGTCTACATAATTATAGTGAATCAAGAGCTCAAACATTTACCATGGGTACCTTGATATGTCTTCTCAATACCATATAAATTTCACCATCTGAATCATTCTAGAAAAAATGGTAAGATGACCTGAAAAATAACATACCTTAGAACACATCACCAAAAGACTTCATTCTCCCTTGAAATCTGACCTTCTTTAATTCTAATTTCCTCTAAAATTCGACTTGTGTATCAAATGACTGTATAATGATATTTATTTATACCATTTATGTCACTTCCTTTTAAAATTAGGTCCGACCTGACACTTTCTTATTCTGTAATTCTTTTCTTTAATTATCTTTAGGTCCTACATGTACTTCCTTCTTCAATTCACTTTGTCATCTTCAAAAATTCATTTCTCCTAAACCATGAGGATCCACGTGACGTGCCACATACCAACGGAAACAAGATGATCTATACTATCCATACATGGGTGTTGTATATGCATGTGCATTTTCCTTCATGTCCAAATACCTTCATCAATCTTGTAGTCCAAAACCCATGACTAGGGTTGACATCAATGACAACAACCAATATTCCAACATGCTCCTCATGCACAAAAATGTCCTGTAAAACTGTTATCCCCCACCCATATGAATTTACTCTCTTTGGATTTCATTTATTGAATCACACTTTTCCCCAAGATAATTGTACTCAACCACAATGTTCCCAATAACTTTGGGATGTGACTAATCACACCCACCTTCTTACATGTATTCAATGATTGGCTTTAGGAACACTCAATCAGAAATGGGAAGGTTCATATACAAATAGAAAATTTAGGAAAATGGGTTGGATTAACATACATCAGTAATTCCCCCTTGGACCCTTCTTGGAAATTATCCTATACACTCCCCTCTTTTGTGGATTAATTCAGACCACATCTCTTGTCCATGTCCCCTTAGCAGCTGGCATCACATTTTTATTATTAAAACATAGGAATGCAATTCACATATTACATCACTTTGGTCATAGCCACACATTATATCTACACCAAAATTAATTAAACCGGGGATTATAGTGGGCATGCTACAGTTTCCCTTGAATTATATCTTTAGTATTATTATTCTCATCTTCATCTCCTTTGGAAAACTCTACATTCTCTACATGTTCAAACAAACAATTTGTTTGACAAGAAAAAATATCCTCTTCTTCAGTTGATTCCATAAGCATTCCCTTCAATTACGTGTTGGAAACTATTATGTAGTCCTCCTTATCAATCATTGGATTGATCAACCAGTCTTCTAGCATCCTTAGTTCTCCTTTAAAATCAGTGAGAATTATATCTGAGTGTCATCCTTCATCCTCCATCTTAATGAAAACTCCAAATGATTGTCCATTATCATCATCTAGAAAACCTGCAATCATACACAAATTTTCATACTTAAAAACATAAGGCTCTCTAGCCTCATATGATTATTCTTCTAGCATATCCTCATGCTGATATAAACTTCCCAAGTAGTTCATGAGACTCTCAAAAAGTCTCTCTTCTTCCTCATCCTCTTCATCAAGGAATAATCCTTTCTCTAGTTAATATAAGTGAACTTCTTCCTCTACTAGTGAACTTTGTATGAACTCAAATCCTTTGAGCTCCTCCTTCTTCATCCAAGCACTCAACCTGTGATTCAAGATTCTCAAGCTCTTCATCAACTTATTTGCAAACAATTGCATCACATACCATCCAACATTCTTATTTACACTCCATCCTTGTCTCTGTTTTTCCTCAATATTCCTCTGTAGCAATTGTATTATGTAACTAAGTTGTACTCTTAACTCAGCCAATTATATGTCAATATTCTCTTGACTCATTCTCTATATGAAATTTTCCTTGGAATCCTCTTTTCCTATGTCTTGGCTTCTTTATAAACCTATGACATGACCATCAGTAGTCATTTTCACCTCTTTCACCTTATTCACTGTGAGTTGTATCAAGCCCCTGTAGAAAATATCTTCATCTTCTACCTAATACCAACTCAAGCTTCTCTCTTGAGATTGACCTCTTGGCATCCACTGAGTCATTTTCCTAGAACCTCTTGAGCTTCCTCTGCTCCTCTCTGGCTTCTACACCTTTTCTCACTTTCTCTTGAGCACTTCAATTGTCCTCCTTTCTTCCAATATTCAGCTAGAAGTATCTACAACATTCTTTGATGCAAGGTTCTTCTCCCACAATATTCTCCTTATCCTCTAATAGCTCCACATGCTCCCTATCACAAATTTTCTAGTTGTAATGTTGCTATCAGTTCCTTCTTTGCTACTTGCATTCAAAATTATTCATAACCAAAGGTAATCATAAAATAAATGACCAATACCTTCAATATATGTGTTAAGACCTTGTCCTCGAATATCTTCTCCCTGTCAAAATTCCTTTGCAATAATCCATTAAGGAATTATATATCTAATTCCTTTCTCTTCCTTCTTTCTGCAATTTTGAATTTGCAGATTTCCCCTTTTTATTTTAGAGAAAAGTTGTTCTCTGATACCAAAAATGAACTTCTTTGATTTAAAGTATTCCACTAGAAATAAAATGCATAGGAAAATTAATTTTCCCTCTCTGATACCACTTAATGAAGGAAGAAAATTGGGTTCCCAAATATCAATGAACTCGACAGATTCGATGCTCATACCTGTGGGTTATGGGACCACACATGGAATCAACACATCCATGGAATCATTTATATCTCAAATCACTTCTACCTACATCTTGGATGAAATATTGAAGTCTTTAATTCACTGTCTCGATCCTTTGAAGTTCATAGGAACTTCAAAATCTCACATAGGTCTATCACCCTTTTCCATATGACCTATCGTAGTGACCAAGTGCTAAGACCATGGTCAAATTCTCCATAATATCATGGGGTTTAATATTTGTTAACACATGATCACATCGATGGTGAAAAAATTACAATAGCGTCAATATGATCTTTCAAACAGAAAGTTGGATTGCTTCCTCCTATACGACATAGTATATCAGAGTTCAAAAGCATTGGGAAGATTCGAATAAGTCACCCTGAACAACTTCCAATCATGATCGCTGATCACTTTCTGATGAAAATTGGAGATTACTCATCGAACTTCTTCAACTTTCAATCATCTTCATTAATTGTCACTTGATGGACAATCTTGAATTCTCCTCGAAATACTATAGTTAGAGTTGTGTTAGGGAATGAGACTCCGAGAACTCATTATGATGGATGGCTAGATCTCTCTCTAGATCTTCTCCGATGGATGGTTATATTTCACCCTCGCAGTATTTTCATCAAAATTTTGAAAGAACCCAAAGCATCAAATGTCTGATATAAAATCAATTTGGGTCATCGTTTCCCTGCTACGATGAATAGTTAGATCTCATTGTCAGAATTAAACATGTTTCCAAAGTTCTGATCAATGATAAATCTAGATCATTGATTTCATTTTCTAAAGGATGGTCAAATCTTTGTCTTGGAATTGCGATATCAATTCGATGGATCACCATTGATCCTTACATTTATCAACGGTTGATTCTTTTCACCATTGGAAATATGCTTCTCCCCATTGTCTAGACCTGCAACAAACTTGCAACTCTTAACTCTCACTCATGACCTCTCACACACACCTTCAATATATTAATTCAAAAGGGTTGCACACACAAAATTACCAAAACTCATAAATCCATAGGATATTCACAAATATACATAATTTAATTATATCGATTCGAGCTCAAATTTCATACAGTCGTGACCTATTTGGGACAACTTTCCCTCTTGGTCGGTCTACATTATGAATGGCCTCCTCCTACAAACGCCCGAAGGATACAATTTATAATAATAAATGTAATAAGGATCCAATCACTGAAAGGATCCAATCTAATTCCTAATATTTCTCACAATCCCTCAAAATAAGGAAATATCACAACAAATAACTAACAAACTCAATCAATTCGATGAAATATCGTCCTCATGGTCGTGTTGTCTTATAGAAGGTTCAAGAATTTTGATTTTCAATTGGGGGGGGGGGTTGCTCCTACATCAATTGNATTTTCAATTGGGGGGGGGGTTGCTCCTACATCAATTGACAAGTAAAGTAATAATCCAAGGAGGCAATATCCTTATTGTTTCTATTCCTAGGCCCACCAAAAATTATTAGTATTTCCCTTATTATACTTGATGACTATATGAAATTGTTGCAAAAACCCTATCCACTTGTAATGTTTGGTATGTTGAAGCTTACTTTGAGCATGAAAATACTGCAATGGTTAGTGATTAGTGTGAATAATGGTTTCCTTTCACATCAATTAGTGCTTCCACTTCTTAACATCTTGAACTAGGGCATATAATTTCTCATCATATGTGGGGTAGTTTAGGACTCCCCTAGGAAACATATCACAATAATAGCATATCATATTACCTCCTTGCATCAAAACTACTCCCATAGAATACCCATTTGCATTTGTCTCCACTTAAAAAGGCTTCTACAAAGTTAGATATTGGGATAACTGGTGCTTGAATGAACTTTTATTTTAACTCATTGAAATATTTTTGTTGATTCATTACCCATTAGAAACTCTTACCACTAGTTATAATGGAATGGAGTGGTGCAGTTACTACTAAAAATGGTGTTATAAAATGCAATAGGTATTGTGATTCCACAACAAATATCCTAAAATTAGTGACATTAGTATGAATTGGCCACTTCATGATGGCCTTCATTTTTTTAGGATCCATCTTGATTTCCCCTCCACTGATCACATACCCAACATATACCAATGAATGCTGAGAAAAATCACATTTCTTGAGGTTTTACAACAACTAATTCTTTTTCATATTTGCTAACTCCTACATGAGATGTGATATGTGATCCACACAGGTATAGTTATAAACCAATATGTCATCCAAATACACTATTATAAATTAATCTAAATACGGATGTAATACATCATTCATCAAATGTATAAATGCAAATGGTGCATTACATAAACCAAAAGGAATGACCAACCATTCACACATACCTTGACTTATATTGAAGGTGGTCTTACAAGTGTCTTCTTTTTGAAAATGTACTTGGTGGTATCCCAATTTGAGATCCAACTTGGTGAAGTACTTAGGTATTGATCCTAGACAGAGGGTATCGATTCTTGAGTATGATATTGTTCAAATATCTATAGTCGATACTCATTTTCCAAGTCCCTTCCTTCTTGGGTACCTTTTAGCCCTCAACCAAGTTTTGTGGAAACTTTGGTCGTGTTTTACCATTTTTGGGACTTCAACATGATGGTCAAAGATGGAGCACCCAGGCAAAGTGGAGATCATGGGATCTTTCCCCTTTTGCAAGATTTTTGGGTTTTAGTGTTTATGTAAGGGGTATGGGATGTCGGCCCATGGGTTTACCCATGCTTAGGACTCTTTTGTAATGTATAAATAAGTAGCTAAACGATGTAAGAAGTAGTTATGATCGGCGTTGTGCAAGAGTTTGTGAAGGTTTCTAAGTGAGAATAGTTGTGAACGCTTTGTGCATACTGTATGTGAGACTTGCAGAGCTAGGTGCAAGTGGTTTTAGTTGGCTTTGTGCCTTGACCTAATCCAGGGAAGGAGGATCTGGAGAGGTGCACGTAGATCTCCTATCCCTCATGGAGTTCACTCTGTGGATTTGTGCACAAGAGCAAAGGAATGTAAGAAGCTTGAACATCAATAAATAATAATAAGAGTTGGTGGACGTATCGCCACACTGGGGTGAACCATGTATATCCTGTGTTGTTATTCTTTGTGTGATATTGTTGATGTTGTTTATGTTGTTTATCTATCAGTATAGTGATCTTTATGTATGTTTGATGGATGTATGAATTCTTAGTGATATATTGATGATGAATGAGTGTTAGATTTGAGTTTAGGCTATGTGCTAACTAGTTGGAAGTGTTAGATTTGATTATTATTGTGCTATTCTGTCATTAGGGTTAATATGTGATGTGAATAAAGATCATAATCTAATGCATATTGTTGGCTAAGTGCTCTGTTAAGTGTTTTATTCACAGATCTGTGTCCCAGCTAGGTTGTAGACACTTGAGTCCTACAACCCCCCTACCTCTACCTCAAGTGAGACTTCATCTTCTTCGCAGGTGTTTCTGAAAGGGCCGGTAGTTAGGGTTTTGTTGGTGCGTTGTTGAAGCGTTGAACCCTGGGTATGCCCATGTGCCAAAAAATGGTTCCATTGTTGGGACCTAAAACTGTGATTGTTGGGAACTGAAGAAAAGAGAAAGCTCTATGCGTAGATCTATTGCTGCAGTGCACAGTATTCTACTTGACTTGCGAAGCTTTGTGCTAAGAAAAAAAAGTTTGATCTGAAGAAAAGAGGTAAGATATTAAAGCTTTGTGTCGGGATAAAGGTAAGACAAGTGGAATTGTTTTCTTCAAAAGTATGAATCTAGGTATGTATGATAGATTTTGTCCTAGTCTGAAAACTATGGCACAGCTAGAAGAAAGCAGATTTGATCTAAATATATTTGATAGAAATGGTGAAAGATATATTATTCCTATGCATAGAAATAAGTTTTGGACTAACAAGTGGGTGCAGGAACCTAGAATGATTTTTTGCAGATTGCAGGTCCATCACTGTGATCCTAGTGCACAATACAAGAAAGGTTGGGGATTGTTTAAGAGAAAGAGAGGAGTGAAATTGTGTTATAACTGTAGAAGATCGGGGCATCTTGGTAAGGAGTTTCCTACTACAAGTCCTATTTTTCCTTGTTGTAAAGCTATTGGTCATGAGGTTTTGGAATGTCCTAGAATGATTGCTAAAGTTGAAAAGATGAACCTGAGACAAGAAAATTATGAAGAAGGTCAAGAAACCAAGCATATGTTAAAGAACCATAAATAATCAGATACCATGTTATTACAGTTGAAAGAAACACTAAATTATCATAGAGACATTAGTTTATCAAAGATCTTAAAAGAGAAGCAGTGCATAGAAACAAGAATAGGAGACCTTGACATAGACTGTGTTCTGGATGAGGAAACACAGGTGAATATCAGGCTAGAAGGTATTTGGGAAATTTTAGGAAATCCTGCTATGGTTCCTTCATTGGAAAGGATAGGATTGTTTAAAGAAAAGATAACCCTATGTGAAAGAATTACTAATGTACCTATGGTTTCCCATGGAATATCGATCGAAGAAGAATTCAAAGTCATTAAATTTGTTGAGAGAAACGCCACTTTTTCACTTTTGTTAGGAAAGACCTGGATTGAGAAAGATAAGATCCAGAGGAAAGCAGAGGAACAAGCCACCGAATAGAAAAAGAAAGAATTAAGAGACTTTATAGCCAAGAAAATACAGCGACTAGTACAAGAAAAAGAGGACAATTTGAAGCAACTGAGGGCCAAAGACTTAGTTGTCGAAGTTGAAAGAACACAGGAAGGCTTGAAAAACCTGTTCATGCAAGAGAGAAGAACACCTACCCCAGAAATAGTAAGAGAAGAGGTATTACATTTGAACCCTTTGAAATACCCTCAACAGTGCAAAGTTACTATGCTAAGAGAAGATAAGAACAAGAATGGAAAGAGGAACCCAAAGACTCAGATCATCGGGAAGAAGGCAAGAAATCTCAGCAAGAAGAAAGAAAAGTTAGAAAAAATATAGGGAGTTCCAGAGGGGACTTCGCAAAAGGTAGGCTTGCAAAACTTGAACCTCGTTAGAATAGAAGAACAATGCAGAATGAAACTTCTCCACGACAAAGCTATATGACCATTGGAGACATCCTGACCATTAGAACGATGCTCTAGAATGGCTAGAAACACAATTATTACCGAAAAGATCGCCATTGGACCATTGAGACCGTGCCATAATAGATGGATTTGTATTTATTAAGGCATTTCGACCCGTTGAAGGAATTCGTTATGACATTGCTTATTTAATTTGTCGAATGCTGCACTAGGACCACTTTTGCAAATTGAGATATTCAAGCTAGAAAATAAGTGATTTCATATTGCATTTTACTGTCTAAGACCTCGCCATTGATTTTATTACCTTGAGTTTCCATTCACCTACCCAAGTTATTTGATTACGAGCATGTATGTAGGGAGACCTTAGCATAGTAGGGAAATCCGTAGAAGAAATCTTGATTGACCTTATGGCTGAGAAATTCATGTCCATGGGAATAAAATCCTCAATGATGGGAGGATTGCAAGAATCCTCCTCGACTGCACATCAATCTGTGCCATCCCGAACCGTGACTGAGAAAATAAGCAAGCACCATGATGATCTCGTGAATGTGAAGCAGATCCCATCGATCTTGCCCAACTACATCCCACCTTTGGATAGCATGGTTAGTCATAAGAGTGTCTCATGTGAATTTGAGTACACAATGATCACTGCATACCTCTCGAAGGAAATACACACAGTCAGACCACAGCTGGGACCGATCCCAGATCTCAAGATCTGTGATTTCAACCTGGGAGACCAAAAGAATTATTTGATTCTCACACCGCATAGATACCTAATGAAGATGACTGGGAAGAAGCCCAAGATAGTTCCCCAGACATGGGTTAAAGAGATCATGTAGTCGACGATCTTAAACGTGATGAATATCCCCCACTTTGGCAGACATTAGGAGGTTAACGTGTGTGTTAAATTCCTCCTTTCGTGCTACCATGGAGGTTATCTCTGGTTAGATAGGTGTGTGACTATAGATCTAGTGTTGATCCACCTTATCACTGGATTGAGCATGCAAGGACCAGACCCTCACTAGTTCTACCCAGGGAAGGTTTTTGATCACTCCCTGGTGCAGCAGATCAAGGAGACCTATGGCGATGTGGAGAAGGGGAAGCGAGGCTACAAGGTATCTTCCATCCAGGATGGCACATTGCACCTATCTTGTCAGTTGATCACTGGCAATCTCGTCAGAAAGAATCGGCCGAAAAAAGTCACGGGATTTGTAGTTGACCTCATAGGGAAGTGTGTCAAATGGATGCAGATGAACTAGGCGAGCTACCTCGTCAACAAGTTAGAGAAGGATTGTCGTGAAGAATAGGACCAAGGCTACAAATTTTACTTCAACTAATTGTTGATCCTCATTGCCTTTGTCACTTGGGAGATACCATAGGGAGTGACATTCCCGAAAGTCGAGACATCGGAGCCACCGACCACAAGGTTCTCCACCTTCTGGTATACAAGTGATATGGTGAAGAAATGGAAATCAAATGCAATGTTCCACACTTACTATCTACATCTCACACACACTATTTAATCATTCCCCTGAATGACCCTGAACACCCTGCATACGTACATGCCGCTAGTGAAGTTCTGCATAGATCACCACTTTATCTACATCACTGCACACATGGATGAAAGTAAAGATGAGTTGCAGTCGTGATATAAGTTGACCGAGGAAGACCTAGAAGAGATCACTAAATAATGGCCAACTGAATTCCTTGTACTGGTCAAAAATGTAGAACTTTCTGACCTCGACCTCATTATAAGTCCTTTGGTTACTCGGACTGAATATGACGGACCAAGCAGCACAAAGAAAAGGGAGAAAAAGGAATAAGTGTGGGACATAGAAAGTGATTAGAAGGACAATGTGTCAGAAGAAACTTCTCCTGACTCACCTAGAGGAGGAAGAGGTGACGAAGTAAACCAAGAGGAGGAAGGGGAAAAAGACAAGAAAGAAAAGGGTGAAGTGACACCACCAAAAGATCCCCTTACAGAGGCCGAGATGTCAAAGAAAAGTAAGGTCTCTCTACAGAAACCCTTAGCACGGAAGAAGTCCTGAGACAATAAGCCTCAGTCTCGGAATTTTCTCACCACGGATGATGTGGATATCATCATCCCATGTCTATAAGATGCTTTGGAGGACATATTGAAGAGACACGAAGAAAAGTAGGAGATGATGTATGCCAGAATCAAGGAAAAACTGAAAGGGATACAAAACGCTATCCAATCGAGTTGTGGAGTGTCTACTACACCATCCTTAATAGAAAATATAGAATTGGGGGATGAGCCCACCCAGTTGCAAAGATTAGCAGATGCAACAGAGGCTCACCTTCATCGAGCCCAAGACGACAAGGAGCAGGCCATAGAGGCCTTGAAGAAAGAAATGGAGGAGGTCCTAGAGAAACTTTGAGTTGCGTAGTAAGAGAAATATGACCTTAGGGTGAAGTTCGAAGAGGACGGAGAAAAAATCCAGAAACAGAAATACCAGTTTCTCACAGAGAATACTGTGGTCAAGAAAGTCGTGACTAGAGCACTTCACTCTATGCCGGGATTGGAACAAATGGAAGAAGAGACAAAATAGATCCAAGTGAGCAAGCTCGCTAAAGCCATTCAGCAGCTTCAAGCAAGAGTAGCAAAGCTATAACTTCAATTAGTGTCAAGCACTCTGCAAGAAGTGAGAGATCAGAGGGAAGAAAATGCCAGGAGCATAGTAGAAAGAATCAGGGTGTTGGCCTCAAAATTTAAGGAAATAAGTGCTCGAAGTGCACAGACCTATGAGCACCTTGTAGAAGACCTGAAGCTGAGGGAATTGGAGTCACAACTACAGGAGGCGAAGCAATAGGCATCGACGGTGCAATCACAGTTGAAGCTACTTACTGTGGTGGAAAATATGAAGAGGTCACAGGAGAAGCGCGCAGTTCAACAACATGTCACTTCCATCCAAAGAATAGTTATGGAGGTGACACAGAGACTCCAACTGGTGTAGGATGAAGCCTGCACACTTTTTGAAGAGATTGAGGGACAAGGATCATAGTTGGAATAGGTGGTCGCAACAGTGGAACAACACCTGGAAGGGCCTGTCACTGAGCAAGTAATTCAGGAGTTTTTCAAGCAGGAGGCTTTGGAAAAGAAACAACTTGAGGCAACTCGAGCTAAGCTCGAGGCCTTCGAAGCAATATTACCCAGATTAGAGTGACTTGGGATGATTCATAAGTGAGTGTTGGGGGCATGTTGGCCCTCGACCATTTTTTGGACTTCAATAGGCTGGTTGAAGATGGAGCACCCAGGCAAAGTGGAGATCCCAGGATCTCACTCCTTTTGTGGTATTTTTGGGTTTTAGGGTTTATGTAACGGGTATGGGATGTCATCTAATGGGCTTACCCATGCTTAGGACTCTTTTGTAATGTATAAATAAGTAGCTAAATGATGTAAGAAGTATTTTTGATCGGATTTGTGAAAGAACCTATGAAGGTTGCTAAGTGTGAATAGTTGTTAATGCTTTGTGCATACTGTATGTGAGACTTGCAGAGCTAGGTGCAAGTGGTTGTAGTTGTATTTATGCCTTGACCTAATCCAGACAAGAAGGATCTGGTGAGGTGCACACAGATATCATGTCCCTCGTGGAGTTGGCTATGTGGCTTTGTGCACAGGAGCAGAGGAATGTAAGAAGATTAAAGATCAATAAAGAAGAAGAAGAGTTCGTGGATGTAGCCCCACTATGGGGTGAACCACGTATATCCTATGTTGTTATGCTTTGTGAAATATTGTTGATGTTTTTTATGTTGTTTATCTACTAGTCTAGTGATATTTATGTATGTCAGATAGATGTATGAATGCTTAGTGTTATATTGATGATGAATGAGTGTTAGATTTGAGTTTACGTTATGTGCTAATTGGTTGGAAGTTTTAGATCTGATTATTACTGTGTTGTTATGTCATTAGGGTTAATATGCAATGTGAATAAAGATCATAATCTAATGCATATTGTTGGCTAAGTTCTTTGTTAAGTGTTGTGATCACAAATCTATGTCCCAGCTAGGTTGTAGACACTTGAGTCCTGTAACCCCCCTTGCCTCTACCTCGAGTGAGACTTCATCTGCTTTGTAGGTGTTGTCGAAAGGGACGGTAGTTAGGGTTTTTTTGGTGCACTATTGAAGCATTGAACCCTGGGTCTTCCCCTGTTCCAACAGTACTATGATGATAGGTGACCTACAAGGTGAGGTTCTTGGTGAAATAGCTCCCTGCTCTAGCAGGTTCTACAACTATTTCTTCCCTTCTACTTCCACAATAGAATATATATACAACACAATATTTGGTAATGGGGATTCGATAAACAATTTTATCCCATGCTCCACTTCCCAGGTGGAAGTCCTCTAGGCTCCTAGAACACTCCCATGTATACCCGCAACAACTCCTCCAAGTGTTTTTTTTTCTCTTATGTACACCCTTCCAAGGATTCCTTTACTCTTATTGATTCCTCCACTAGCCAAGTCTCTCTTAAGAAAAACAATGTACATAGTTACCAAAATTGATCAGTTTTTTGGCTTGGTTAGAACTTACCAGAGAGATATTTAAATTTCCTTTGTGTTCATTTATGACATATGAATTCCCATCCTTGATAAAGCAGTACTAATTTTGTATTGGAATAAACATCACATCTCTTATATACTTGTAGGGGATTCTAAACACTACACCACACACATCAAGGGGTACTGCATCTAATTCCACTTCATCAATAAATCTTCATTTATAGAAAACTTGATATTACACTATTTATTTCCTCTAATTTTTCAATCCTTATTCACCTATCCCAATGGATATGGGCTTGGATGATCATGAATCTCCAACCCAATCTTTCTAACTAGATCATTTACTATGAGATTTGCCTATGAACTGGAACTGAATAAAGCATCTACCTTGGTCCTTTTGATATGGATATTAATATGGAAGAGTTTTTTCATATTCTTCCTTTCCTTATGATGAAATATACTTAGATTCACCTCCTTCTGCATTGAATTACAAAATATTTTCTCATCCACATCCGAGATTCCTTTTACCTAGTTTCTTGAATCCTTTCCTAGTAGGTCTTTCTTCTTGGAATCCTTCTTATGGTTCTTTGGATTCAACTCTTAATGTATATTCCAACACTTATATTTTCTATGACCATTGATATTGCAATGGTTGTTTGGATCCTTGCACTAATGTGTAGTGGTTGTTATATTCGTGTCTTTTCCTTTCCACTTCTTCTTCCCCTCCTTGGAATAATCTTGGTGGTATTTCTATTTATAACCACTTGAATTTCCTTTCTTATGGCCTATGTTCTCCAGATATTGTTCATGCACACAAGCCTCATCTATGGTCCTTGCATCACTTTCTTTCACAAATGACTTTGTAGAACCCCCAGATACTTGAGGAGTACATTTGGGTTCTTAGGCGAGATACCTAACATGATCACCATCTTCCCAAATTGTGTGGTGTACTCTTGCACACTCTTCCCTTACCTCTACCTAAAGTGATGCCAATGGATCCATTGGTCCTCTATATGCAATAGGGTAGAACCGGGACTTTATGAGGGATTTAAAATCCTCCCACTTAGTTATTAGTGTATCACCCTCTAACCTAAGTGTCTATGTGTGGCTTTCCCACCAGATTAGTGCATGGCCCTCTAGATTTAGTTGGAAAAATGAAATATTTTGTTCTTCATATATACTATGGACATTGAAATACACATCTAATTATTGCAACCAATGATTCAACTTAACAACATCGATCTCACCTTGGTAGGGCTTGATGCCCACTTTTGCTTCTAATTTGAATAGAGGTTGTGAAGGAGTGATGGCACTGAAACTTGGTTTCTATTTCTCAGGCCCTTTTGTCAGCTCATTTTCTAGATCTTCACCATTTAATGATTTCTCATCTGATCCAACTTCTATGTTAGATCTAGAAACCTCCCCGAAAGGTCTAAACTTGTTCTCTAGATCCTCCGTGAGGAGAGTCATGTTGTGAGAGATGTCAATAAATTTATCTTCAAAACTAAAAAATTGTCTCTTATGTTGCATCATGAGGGATTTTATGAATAGAGTCATATTTCATGGCTAGGGTTATGTGACTTCCTTCTTAAGCCAACTCTTAGATACTGCAACTTTCCACACAAATTCCAAAGAAAATTGTTGTGATACTAATATGATTTGTAAACTACCATGGATATTCCACTATAATAGTTTGTCACGACAGATCTTATAATATTAAGAAATCTCATATTACACAATTTATTTCCTTAGGTCCTAGATTAATTAATACTAGCTTATTGCTGAGATTTATGAAAATAATTGAATACAAAAATGAAAGAACAAGAAAATATACACACCATCAACATAAATGAACACAAGATATATCCTGGAAAAATGATGAGAGAGAAAACCCATCTAAAATATGGGGCATGTGATTTGCTCTCTTTCTTTTTATTCGGTTATGAAAAATAAGTACAAATAAAGGTGCACTAATTATGGAGTTTCCCTTGACACTGTGACCTAAATAGTTTCTACATAATCTCCTACCTTGGACTTCCTCTATTATACTTTCAAAATACCACTTTTAGATTCTATACTCAACCATGGAACAATTACAATTATGAATAATGGAACTATTTATCCTCCTAATGACTTGGTATTTAACATATCCCAATAGCCATCTAAGGTTAGGTTTTTACATCATCGGCCCTCAATTAGTGATAAGGTTTTAGAGCTTCTAGAATATTCTTGAAAGTCCACATGTGGCTAGCCCCACATGTGTGAGTAATGGGAGCTAACATGGCATCCATTAGTACCATGGTGGTCAACAACGTAGGTCAACTTCTAGAAGGAATAACTTTCGCATACAAGCTTTGATTGAGGCTACTTTTGCACCATTGGAAAGATATCGATGTGTAGAATAGTGTTAAGGGGCTAAAGCTATTCTCAGAAAGTTTTGACCCAAAAAATGTCATTTGATGCTTCAAAATTTTTCTATAAGGTTTCAAACATCAAATCTCCAAATTGGGATCTATGGATAAAATGGGCCCTACAAGCCAATTCCTCCAGTTTTCCCACCCAGAAAGTACCAAGATAGATGAAAAATTATATAATCATCCAAACTAAATTATATATATATATATATATATATATAAAGCAATTGAAAATAAAAAAATTAGTATGGTTAAAACATTTTAATGATGTGCTACTAAATATGACAGAGATGTTGATCTGGATTTTATGAGCAGAATGAAATGACTACATATTATTAACGGGTGCTTAAAAAAAAATAACAGAGATATAGTAAAACTAGTTTTCTATTCAATAAGGAAATAAGCTGAAACTGTAAAATGAAGTGGAAACAAGCTTGTTGGAATGGTGTCGGCTTATCTCTAAGAAGAGATGTGATGGTTGTGCTCATTCAAAAGAAGATTATTACAATGAGGCTCTGAAGGAATTTTTACAATAAACAAGAATTCCAAAAACCCTAGACATCCAAAAACCTAACCCTAGGAGATGAAGCGCCAAAAGTCATGTGAGCCCCATTTGGGTAAGTTAGTACATCAACTTATCGGGGTCGTAACTTTTGCATACGATCTTTGTTTTAAGCGTATGATAGCCCGTTGGAAAGGTATCATCGAGGATATTCATTTTGGGGGCTCAATAATTCTTTTGAATATATTTTATAAGTTTAATCCTGAAAAACCTTCATTTAGGCCCTCAAAATGGCCCCAGAAGTTAAAACTGCTAAAAATAGTAAATTGCCAAAATTGTCAGAAAACTGTTTTGAGCTAGTTGGAAGAGGTGGGTGGCCACTGATATCCACCTGGATCAATCTTCCCTCCTTAGGAATAAATTGTCTCCATTGCATTGAGTTCCCTCAGATGAGGAAATTTCTACTGAATTTGGCCTCGGGTGAACCACTTTCCTTGGTGCAGGAGCTGCAATACTTTGACGAATCGATAAAGTTGGATCTTTTTCTATTGAGTTCCCTTGATCTGTGTGTCCACAATCTGATCATTGGATTCCTGTTGGATGTAGTCAGGGTTGATCTCTATTGGTTTCAACTCCTCTACTACGTATGAGGTGTCCAATAATGGTGGGAAATAAGGGCAGAGGAGATCCACGTTGAACACTGGGTGCATACCAAGGAGAGGAGGAATGTTGAGCTCAAAAGAATTATCCCCCATGGACTTGGTGATGGTGTATGATCCATAATGGAGTGGGTGAATCTTTCGATGGGGTCATGTAAGGCATTCTTTCTGCAAGTGCAACCAAACTTTTCCGCCTAACTGAAACTTATGTGGCACCTGATATTGATCATGGCACTGCTTGTACTTGTCATTGGAATTCTATAGGATATCCTGAACCTATTGACGGATGTGTTGGATCCACTCAATGAACCAGGTTTCTTTGTCAATTCAGTTGGAGCAGGAGATAAGTCGATTGAGGTGACCGCAAGGGGAAGTGCAACATCTATGGGACCCAATGGTTGGAATCCCAACCCCACCTGAAAGGGGTTGTGACCGATTGAGCTATGAAGGGCTCGATTGTAGCTATGTTGGACATAGGGAAGGCTCTCATCCCATGTGAGAGGGTTCTTTGAATTATACATGCAAAGGATATGCACAATCATTCGATTGACGACCTCATTTTGGCCATCTGTTTGGGGGTGGAAGGTCATGGATTTGGTGAGCTTGGTGTCTAGCAGTGACCAGAGGCTCAACCAAAATGTGATGAGAAATTGACTGTCTCAATCTGAAACAATAGTTTGTGGGATTCCAAAATGTACCCAGACTCGTTCAAAGAAGATCTTGGCAGTGGCCTCTGTTGTGATGTTCTTCTTGCTGGCAACTAGAATTGTCATCTTAGAAAAGCGATCAACAACCACAAAATCACAGTCATTTCCCCACTTGGTGGATGGGAGACCTGACATGTAGTCCATTGATATGGATTCCCATGGCCTATCAGGAGTAGGAATAGGGGTGTAAAGGCCATGTTTCTTAGTGGTTGGTTTGGCAATAGCGCAGGCAGTGCAGGACCTGATATACTTGCTGACTTCCTGTCGAAGTTTCGACCAGTAGAAATGTTTTTGTAGCATCACCACTGTCTTTTCGACGTCGAAGTCTCCTGCCACTTGACTGTAGTGGGCTTCCCATATCATCTTTGCTCGCTCACTTGATGGAACATAGATATGGCCTAGACAACACAACAACCCATCCTGAAGATGGAAATTATCGACAACTGCGTTTGCACACAACATTTGGTAGGTGGTGGTGAAGTGATTAGAATCTGGACCAGGGGTCTAAAAAATGCTCAATTTTCAATGTGCTCGAAATGCAACGAAAATGGTACCATTGCGTCCGTCTCGTTCTCCTGATTCTGGCGGTATATTTACTTTCGCAAACGGAGTCCGTATGGAGAAGTTATTGAGGTCTGTTCGCCGAGCCAAACAGGCAAAATTTTGATGCTGACTAGGTAGGCCGTACAGCTGACGTGGCAGGCCGTACAGCTGACGTGGCGGCCATACAGTGACGTGGTAGGACCGTACAGGACACGTGGCAGCTTCTGGGCGTGACACGTGTCATGCATTTTTGGCATTTTTTGAGCACAATTGGACCAATTGGAAAGTGACACGTGTCACCACTGGATGGGTGACACGTGGCACCAGGGTGACATCAGCATCCTGCGTGGAAGGCTGACGTGGCAGGCTGATGCGGCGCGTGATTGGATCGTACGGCGTTGACGTGGCGAGTTTTGATTGGATGACAGTTGGGCGAATTAAATCGTGCCACGTGGCATCTCATTTTGGCGAATAATAGGGTGCCACGTGGCCCACTCAGGGGATGCCACGTGGCACCCTGGGTTTGGGTAATTGGTTCGTTGTTTGAAAAGTTTTTGATAGTCCACGGGTTTTGAAACCGGGACCTCTCCATGCACAAAGTTTCAACAAATGTCCGCTCGCCAATTTTCCACGCGGTGGTTTTTGTATTGAATACGAATTTAAATGAAATTGAATTTACCCATTGGTATAACCGGCGGGGGGTCGGGCCGGGGCTAGCCCCGACCCCCGGTTCTATTGCTATCCATATAACCAACGTGTATTGCGCGTGGGGTTCCAAGCGACGGCCCATGGTTGCATGCTTTTATAATACGACCACGCTACTTTTGTTAACTGGCGCGCGGGGTGTTGGTACGCGGTTACATTGACTTTGACATATGACCACTGTACATTTTATGCCACGGTTCTGTGTGCACGCGGTGGTATAGTTATATCACGCGGTTTGGTTGGTATTACATGTGACCACCGGATAAAGGGCACGCGGGGTTAACATTTTATGCCAGATTTTTAAAACGTGTTAACATGTGACCACGACAAACCATTCACATTTAATGCTAACAGTTGGCGTTTTTGGGCGGTCCCGCCTATTTTGGCGCCTATGCTATTTTTAGCTAGGCTAACTCCCGCTACTCCTATTTTGGTGGAGTTTCTTGGGGAAAAGAGGAGGAAGACAGTTTTTGCCATAAATTTTGCTAGAGGAAACCTTTCTTCACGTTTTTTTGGTTGATTTTGGGTCTCTTTGACCTTCTGGAGCCATTGGAGGCCATTTGCAGGTGATTTTTCTTCAGGGAAGCTTTCAGGGCCACTAGGGCCATTTCAGTGCTGGAGCTGTTTAGAGGCTATGTTCAGCCATTTTTGGTGATTCAAAAGCCTAGGGTTGATATTTTCGACCTTCTGAATCTGATGGCAGAGGTTTCAGAACCATTTGAGGTCATATTCACCACGAAATTCTCCATTCAAGATTAAAGGGCCACCAGGGCCATTTTGGGGAAAGTACTATTAAGGTACAATTTCACTGTTTAGTGTTTGGGAAAGAGCATGTTCAGCTAATTCCTATCTTATGATTCTGTATTTACAGTCAGTTCTGTCTTTTGAGACATTTATATTATTGTATTAGCATTTGGAGCATTTTTAATACAAGAGGACAAGCCTAGTTTGGGAGGCTTGGTCCAGCAGATGTAGCCTGAAGTGGGTGAACTGCTTTATCATTTTGGTGTTGCTGTGATCTGATGTATTATGCTGCATTATATATTGTTGTACATTGTTTATGACACCATTTTAAGCACTTAAAAGAACCTTCTCCTCACATAAACATTGACAAGAAGAGGCAAGAACCCTACACATAAACAAGTTGCACATCTTAAACACATGAAGCAAGGTCCTAATAAGATTTATTTAACTTCTAAGTGTTTACTTATTATTTCTTTAGGCAGAGCCTGTAAAGGGCCAGGTAGCCTCTGGAACTCATCCTCTCTTTAGAGGTGACATGTCCGGTAAATGCTCCTACAGTCTATCTTTGTATAAGAAATAGTAAGTTTTCACATTATCAAAGGTCACATTGGAGTGTATAACTCACATTTAAAATTTTGGAAAATGGATACCTTGCACCCTTAAACAAGTACCTTCCATTTTCAGATCAGATGGTATCAGAGCACAGTTTATTTTTCTCATGTATTTGCCAATGTTAGCTTGAGTTGTAGTTGTTGGTATTGTGCAAGTTTGGGTGTTAAAGTTTGATTTCTTGCAAATATGGAGGAAGCTTTAAACTTGAATAGTTCTCCTACATCTTCCAATTCTAAACTCTTTGACAAAGAAATGTTTAATGCTTTGCTAACCATGAAGGATATGGTACAAGAGTTGTGGAAAGACAGGGAAGAGATCATTGTCCTTCAAGAGCAGTTGGTGGCCATGAAGGAGGAAAAAGAACAACTTCTTGAAAAGTTGCAAGAGATGGAGAAACAACTCCAAGAAGCAAAAGAAACCCTTACACAGTACATGCATGCACATGAGGTATGTAATGTCAGTTTGTCTTCAAATTCTTCACAAGAAGATTGCTTTGGTGTTTTTGAAAACCACACTAAAGGAATAGGGTCCAAATTAATGTTAAAAATGGGCTATGAAGGTAAAAGGTTAGGCAAGAATGCACAAGGCATTATTGAGCCTATTGTGGTTGAAGAGAGACCTAAGTATTTGGGTCTTGGTTATGAAAGAATTCATGAAACAAATTCCAAGAATGAGGAAACTAATGCAAAAGTTTCAAACACAATTTTTGTTTCAGTGAGATCGGAAGAG
>CBVK0100634037.1:0-12739 GCA_900067695.1 Picea abies | reverse complement strand
CATGTTAACGGATGCCTTCATAAATGCAAGGAAGTTATGAACAATAAATCAGACACATTGATTTTGGAGGATGACTAAGAATATGCCAGCATCTCCAATGCTTAGCCATCAGATTATAATTTAAGATTAAAAGATCATTAATTGTGCCCATTATCAATAAGTGTACGCATTTCAGCGTAAATATCTCTCTTAGAGGAAGTCCATGTACCTCCTCTGGGAATACATATTTAAACTCTCATAGCACTAGGTAATCCTCACTCTTCAACTCCTTACTCTATGTTGCATTGACTACTTGTATTGCATACAAGGGACACCCTTTTCGACTGAATTTCTTAAGTTGTAGTGATGATATCTACCTAATTGAAACTAGCTTATGAATTCCTTACAACACCATTGTGTTACCTTCTGTGTATTTACACGCTAAGGTCTTATCATAACAGTTCAATTTTTCCTTATGAATAGTTAACTAGTCCATGCCTATCAGCACGTCATATAATCTTATAGGTAGGATATTCAAGGCTACTTGAGTATGCAATCCACTCATTTGAAATGGAAAATCCTCTATTACCTCTGGAAATTTTCTCTTAGTCCCTATGGCTAACTGAACCAACCATGTCTTTGCATGTTTCTTTCTCTGTAAGGAACATGCTTCAACAACTTAAGGTGAAACATAACTAAGATTAGAACCATGGTCAATCAAAATAGAAATGAGTTGCTTGAAAATTATACCTTCCAACTCCACCAAAAAATCTTGGTGGTCTGATTATCGATTCTCAACGCCTACATATATTCTTGGAACAATATTGGTCACATCATCCATCATAGTAGCCTCCTGAACATGACAAACTATTTCGTTGTCATGCTTCCTATGAGGAAAATATATTTAAAAATGTGCCTTCCCACAACCCTAACATTGTATAGGTCCTTTCTTTGGCTCCTCTACTCTTTCTCTTGCCTACTTTGTTGGCCTATTTCCACTCTAAGATGGAAATTGTTTTTGGTGCACTCTTCTTCTCAGTTGACCAAACTGAGCACCTTTCCTCGGATTCTTGTATGGGGATGATTTAAATCCATTCTTCTGGAATCTAGTCTTATATTTTCTCTTCCAATCCCTAAGAGTCTCCTTCCTATGCTTGGATTGGTCATAACAACACTTAGCCTTTGTAATGGTATCCTCCAAGGTATTAGGTTCATCGAGTTCAATTCTATACTGATAGGACTATTGAAATGCATTGATGAAACACTGTATCCTATACATCTCATCCTTGAGGTAAATAAAATACCTCAACAACTCCAAAAATATATTGGAATAAGTGTCCATGGTATGTTTCCTGAACTTATGTTCACGGAATTCCTTAATCTTTCCATGAAAGTATTTCTCCAACAAGTAGGCCTTCCTAAAATACTTCTAAAATTTCTTCCAGGTAAAATTTATTTCCTTCAATCCATTGACTTCCTTGAGGTCCTCCCACCATATGGAAGCTCCTCCATTTATATTGAATATGGATATCTTTTCTTTTTTATTTTCTAAGTAGTTGTGTACCCAAAAATACTTTCTCAATCCCAAAAACCAAGCCTCAACTTCTTCTCCTTTCTTGACTTCTCCATCAAAGGTAGGTGGCTTATCCTTTTTGAATTCATTCACTAGAGAAACCTATGAGTGTCTCTTTTTCTTCTTCTTGGGAACACTTGACCCAATGTCATTGTTGGACAACTCCTCAATAGTGGACTTTCCACTAGATGACTCTATGTAAATAGTTCCACTAGATTTTCCCTTCTTAGCATCGCGATGCCTTTTCTTGTAATAACTTCTTCCCGCATTACTATGGGATAATACACACTTCTGGAAATATGAAGGGGTCTTCAATTTATATAACTACTGAAAATTTGTATCAATGGTGGTTGGACCTTGCTACAAATTACTTTGGATCTCAAACAAACTCTGTAGAATTATTGCACTCAACTCTACCTTCTCAGCCTAGGCTCTTATGAGCCTCTCATTGTTTACATTCATACTTTTGAAAGTAGCTACCAAATATGGAGGGGTTTCTCTAGCCCTCCTACCATTAGACTTCATCCCTAAGGTGTGAGGTGTCTTCCATGCTATGTTGCACTATTTACCTCTACTTCCTTTTCAATATGTCCTACATGTTGAAATAGTGAAACACTATTATCCATTACATCAAAATTATTGGCATAAATTCTCAACCTTGTCAAATGTCAATCTATTTTGACAATCTTGAGCCAGGATTCCATTACTACTCAAAATCAATTTTCGTATACACAGTTAAATCATCAAAATTAAAATATGTACTTCTATAAAATAAGAATTTTCTTAAACAATCATGTGGTCTTGGAAACCCATTCAAGCCTAGAGCTTGAAATCTTCTCTGATGGAACTTTGTAACACACCCAACCCCCTAAAATTACTTAAGTTGTTGGGATGTCAAAAGTTTTCTATATCGTATCCTTGGAACTATGGTTTGAAGCTCCAAAACCCCTACTCATCATAGTGTACATGAGAAATTATCTTATCACAACATCCATGTGCATGGAGTATACCCACTCAACACCCAAATTCCAATGAAACTGTATTAGAAGTTAGTAAACAAACCATGAACGAAACACTCTTTATCATATAATTGGGGTTCTCTTTGCAAAACTAGATCAAATTTCAGCAGTGAATTGATCTTTCTACCCATCGGGAAAGTTGGTTACCTAGCCTACATTTCCATCTCAACTGCATCCCTTTGGATCCATTCTGAAAAATCCAATAGTCTTCAGGATTGGAAATCGATAGCCCCAATCAAATTAGCACCTCAAACTACACAAAATATATCACCTTTTTCATCACCCATACACCATGTGAATAGGTGGAGTCCTCAAAAAATATATAGTTGAGATTATATTGGACACACATCCCATGGATCAATGACTCCTATCCACTCGGTTCCTCTTCCATCAAAATTCTCCCTCTTCAATTGATCATAGGTCTTTCCAATCATCACTCTTTAATGAGACAACTCTGATGGATCTAATGGTCCTTAGTACATCCCATTTAAAGGTTAGGAATTAGTTAGAATCCTCTAACTACAATATAATTGATAGTTGTCTAGGTATTCCTCCTCATAATGGATCCTTATAAATCCAATGGTTGTAAACCTATAGGCATCCTATCTACATCCTCTCCGACATATATATGGTCTTCTCATGCTTGGTCTCTCGTCATCTTTATTTCTCCACCAGAGACCCCTCCCATGACCCTTCCAGAACTACCTAACCACCTATTTTATAATAGATCTATTGATATCAAACTCAAGTATTTACGATCCTTATCTCATTATATTGACTTATGATATATCAACGACCCACAATTACTCGAGACATCCCCATCAGAATTCTCCCATGACTTCATACCATGTGTTGTTCTAATGACCCAACCTTCCAATAGGATTTCTACCAATGCAAATATATTTGACTAATGATCAGGATATTCTCCTTATGTTGAATTGATCCCCAATATATTTCTATCTACTAGAGTTTAACTTGATCCCCTTAGGATCATAAACCATTATGCAATTGACTAGGATTATTATACTCCAACAAGCCCAAATGAAGATCTTGAGTCGTAGAATCTTTTCATTCAAAAGAAAGGGAAAACAAAGGGTTAAAATAAATTCTAGGACTTAACAGTCCTATCTTCTTTCTTGTAAGGATTACTCACTTTCCTAAGACTACCAGAACACTCTGCTCAAACACCCAAATGAATATTTTACATATTGCAAGATTTCCATTCAAGGGCTAGGAATTTTGCTGGAATATTGACCTGTATTGATATTCCTCATTCATTAATCCATAATTAACACAACTGATAATGAAAGAAGTATCTAGTTACTCCATTTTACTCAAGAATTCAACATTCTTTCATTTAACTAGATCTTCAACATAACAAAAAACTATTTATATTCATTATTAGGCATACAATAGACATAGAAAAAAAAATGCTTATCTATTCAGTAAGAATTCTAACCAGCCAAAAAACTGGGGAAATGCATTTCCAACGAACTGTAGGATATGTTGTACTATGATTTTCTACAACATTCCACCCCTGTTCCAGGCCATGATACCACCAGTGGACTAACTTAGCTAACTGTCAAATCAAGAATTGGTTTGAGAAGGTTGCTCTCCTTCACTCCACTGGAAACAACATAAGGTTCCCTCTTCCCACTGACATCAATACCTCCACACATTTATCATATACCTTACCAATTGTATTTCCTCTGCACAAGGGAGCCCCATATCTGCTTCGTACTACCTCGATGACCTACCATTACCAGTGTTAGTTTCTTTCCAATAAGTAAAAAGTCATGGTCCTCTGTCGCTCCAGTATGGATATGGGTCTTCTTGTCTCTAGGGTCACCATTAAACTCTTGGGAAAAATTCATATTTTCTTCATAACAACTTCCCAACTCTTCTTTATTGTTCGTATTTATGTGCATAACCTCCTCTTCTCATTGCACCATTTGTTTGTGAGTCTGGAACTCACTCTCTTCGTAATAAGTCTTTGTGTGAGTTCAGTATTTGTGCATACATGCATCGATTCTCTCCTATTTAAAAAAAAATCATGTTATTTCTCTCTTGTTCATCCTCCTCCTCTCCCCCTTCTTCTTCCACTCATCTACTTGTGTTTTTTTTCCACCTTTTTCCCTCTTCTTCCTCCCTATCCTTGGGATCCACAATGACTTCTGTCAGAAGAAACCTGCTATGTCAAGCTTTCGAATTGAAGGGGAAAATCCAGTGCATCCTTATTGATAAGGTATAAATCACCCTTTCACTCCTCTAAGTACCAAATCAATTAGTAGTTATAATTGATGAACCACCCAATCTTGATCAACATAAATAGGCTCTATGGTTCTATGAAATCTAGGTACATTGGGCAGGTAGTGTAATCAATTTGTGCATATGTAGGATGGATTGTTGAGAAAGCTTCCTATTTTTCTCATTGAAACTTCCCATTTCCACCTCAATAGTCCCACTCATGGTATCATGGCTAGTACTCAAGGATTCCTTCCCAGTCAATTGTTTGGTGTTTTCATTAATAAAAAAACACAATTACATGCTTCATAAATCGCAATACATGAAGTATTAGAATAATTATAGTCATGGGGTAAAACAAGTTGTTACACACTTATATTTTTAACCAAATGTGAAACCAGCTGCAAAGGATGGACATTTCACCCAACTGTATATTTTCTACTCTAAATTTCAACATAAAATCACCTATATTTGGGGCTATTAATATGAATAAATGGTGTCTCCCTTTTTTCCGATCATAGCCCAATACAACCCACAACAAGCCAATTTTCCTACAGATATCCAAATCCACCAACTCTCTTCCCATAAACTTGCACAACTTAAGGAATTAAACTCCCCTTCTCTACACAAATTCTCTCAAGCCTTTTGACTTCCCTATAGGGATCCAACGCAAGTTGGATATGAATTTATCTTGTTGGGGACTCCAGGTATGCACAACTACTACAAGAAATGCAGAACATCAAGTTCACTACTATAGGGTAATTTATCACACATAAATATACTCTACAGTCCTAATAGTCAGCTTCTTCAAGAATTTACATCTCCAAAAAGCTACCCACAACACCCACTATGGCTACCTTCAAGCTCCAATACTATCCACTCCTTTACTATTTCAAAACCTAGTGGTAAAAACTGCCTACCATACCCATTTGAATTTCCATTTTTCCCATTCATGTTGACTCTCACATTCCCTAATGTTGATTTAACTCAACCCCATGCTCTCAATAACTATGTGACTTTTCACACCAACACTCTTACATGTGTTTAATGATTGGGGCTTAGATACACTCAAGAGGAAATTAGAAGGTTCATACACAGTAATAATTTTAGGAAGTAGGTTAGGATTAATAAACATGAATAATCTCACCTTGGACACCCTCTATTAGATCCTAGGTATGCACCTCTTCCTTTTATTCATCAAATCAACCCATTCATATATCAACCTAGCTTCTAGTTAGTTTTTCTTCATGGTGTGTTAAGTGATTTCAAATTATTTTTTTCATCCCTTGTTTTCTTTTTGATTAGTTTTTTTCTTTTTATGAGGTCAAGTCAAGTCTAGATTTGAATTGAATAAGTCTTATCACCATGGTTATATCACTATTGGACCATAAGAAGCATAACTTAAGCTTATTTGTGCAAAAAGGAGATGATTTCAATAATGCCACCATTCTTGCAATCAACATACAGAGTTTATTTTATGAGTTTTTAATTTTTAAAAAATATTTCAAAGTTCGAATAAAAGTGAGTTGGAACCCAAATCCCACTTTTATGTTCCTACTACCCTTGAAATCATGTGTAATAGTTCTTTGTGCAGTTTTCTTTTCATATTGTGAATAAACTCTAAGAAACTCATATCCTCGACCACCATTGTCAACAAAGGAAGCCAAGGTTTCCACAGAACCTGGTAGTTCATCCAAAGTCGCCCAGCACACCAAAGAAAAGACCTTAACTACAAAAAGTAGAACCAAATCAGACAAAGAAAGATCCATCATTCCAGAAAAAGATGGATAAAAGTTCATAGTTAAAGATACATTCAAATTATCAGTTCCCGTCATCATTCCAAGAAAGTAAATTTGAGCTCAATTTACTATAAAACCCTATCAAATATTCCAAAACCATTTAAAACCCACTTCTAGAATGGGTCCATTTACCCTATGTGTGACTGGTTTTCCAAATTTCTCAACGATTTGGGAGAAATTATTGTTTGATCAATTTTTTTTTTCCAGAAATTGTTTTCACATGCCTAGTGATCACCAATAAATGAGATTGAGTACCATATTTCCATTAGGGGATTGTGAAAGAGTAAAGTATTAAGAAGTACTATTTTTTTTAAGATAGCATTCTCAAGTTTTCATGGATTGGATATTTATGGGTTACACCATTGAAGAGAGGAACCTCAGTTCCTAGCATCTTATTAATCTGTTTCTGTATCTACTTCTATTTTGGTAACATGAAATCTCAAATTGAAACCATCTTTTGTTACATGTTGCAAAGGAGGAAAATATGGGATTCCATTTCAAGAACTCCAGTTTGAAATTTGTTTTCCACATTGATTAGAATGCCAAAGTTCCACCATTTTGGTGTCGACTGGAGAAATTAGGATGGAGGGATGGGAAGACCTCAATTACTATCAATCATTTTACTATCTGGATAGAGTAGAGTTGATGCTTAGATGATGTCTCTACATTTTGGTTACCAATGTCGATTTATCTATTATGATGGGCACTTGGTGTCATTCCAGAATTGCTTGATAATGAAACTAATGAGATATAGAATGGGAGTAGAGTAACTGTAGAGATCAAGCCTAAAATTGAAGATGGAAGGGACATGAATGAAAATAACCTATAGGTTCAATCTATTAAGAAACAAAAAGATAGCACAAGGAATTAGATTCAACATCTGTAGCAACAAAACCAAGATATTGAGTTGCAACACATAAATCTACAGAAAAAAAAACATCAAAAGTTGAAAAAGAAACACTATAAAACTTGCATGTTCCTAAAGGAGATTATCTAAATGTATACTACTGCCTAAGAACAAAATAATTTGAATCCCCTGTCATCTTGGTCCACCTGTATTCAAGTTTTGTCTCCAGTTTTTGGCATACATGGGCAGCAATGCAAAGTCAACAGTCAGTTCCATCTTATGAAGACTCCTACTATGCAAACTCTTTCACTTTAGTCATCAACAATATCTCTAGTTACACTGATAAAATATTTATGGTTTAATTAGAGATACTACTTCCACTTGTAATAAATTGTTGATTTTGTTGAGAAAAATGTTTTTTATTAAGGTTGAGCATTGGAAAATTTCTCCAATTCAGGCAAATGAAACTCAATTCCAAATTTCAAGTAATTTGGAGCACAAGCGCTATCAAATTTTTCCATGACTCTGCTTTTCTTGGGATTATCATATCTATTATTATCAAATAATTTTAGAAAAAATAGACAGAGTATCGACATAAATGAATTTCTTCCTGATTTCAAGGAGCATATTAAGAGATGGAATTTCTAGATTTTACAGCGGGTACTTTTCCCCCCTATTTTAGTCACTGTCTTCAAGCACAGTTTCCAAAAGGTTGGAAATGAAGTTTTCGAAACCAAAATATTTTTTGGCGGGAATGGGTCCATTCACAAAACCTCTTTCATTTTTTATACAGGTGTCATGGTTTGGAATATTCGAATGAATCTTTACAACCCATTTTTCCATATTTAAACATTGAATGATTTCATGTTTTAGTCACTAACTTTGGGCACAATTTATGAGACAACATAGATGAATTTTTGAAAAAAAAATAGGATTTTATTTGGAATAGGGTCATTCACAAAAACCTATCTCATGTTTTACACATCTATCATGGTTTTGGATATATGAAGGGATATTTGGACCCTATTTTTCAAGAATTTGCCATATTTATTTTTCTAAAAATAACTCATAGACAACACTCGATGAGACACCTCATCAATTCGACTTGGAGATATGATATAGGTATTCGAACCCCCTATTCATGGGGATAAATAGATGAATCTATGAATGTACATGGGCTCAGTTTTGGGGGGAGATCAAGCATCACGATTTGGTTGTGCTTTGAAGTATCAAATTGTTAAGTTTTCCACCTGGTGAATAAATTTTTTGGTGACAGACTGTGTTTTCTCAAATTTTGTTTGTCTTATTATCTTATCTTGATGCAAATTGAAATGTATGCAAAGCATTGTTTCTTTTCCTTTCATCTATTGGCTCAATGAACTGCTTATTTTCATGCAACCTGATGTAAGCTATTGTTTCAGTGAATGGTTTATTGTCATACAACCTATTTGGACAATTTGTGTCTAGGTACATCTTTTGGATCTGAAATGTCATTTTAGATCTGAAAGTTCATACAACAACTCACACATTGTATTCTTGTTACCTCTGTTTTATATTCATATCTTTATCTTCTTAACAAAATGCATGCCACCAACTAAGGAAAACCTTGTAGTTGATGTTGTTAAACAAGCCAACTAGATCCCCGTCCTTGAAAACCTATCCATCAGCTGACCATCAAAACAAACAAACTTAAATCATAAAAACCAATCATTCCAACAACCGAGGTGGCCTAGATCTTCCCTTTAGCAGTCAGGTGTAGACCTTAGTACCAACATCTTCTGGCGTCGTTGTCGGAGAACGGAGTAACGAATCAATATTTCCCTGGGAGAATGACAACGATCATATCTGTTTTTTTATGGTGAACAAAAGCCAGACACATTCACACTGCAGACCATTCACCTAGAGACTCCATGGTTAAAGAATCTAGTGGTAACTCCATTGTCTCAAGATGTCATATACTCGAATGGATGTTCTTTTGGCTCAAGGTTAGGTCCATTTAATTTCTTTGTTGTTCCTAGTTTTTCGAATGTTGTTCCTAATATAGATGAGTGAGGAGATTGCTTACCCAGATTTAAAGAAGATAGAGATGATAATCTCGCAGATCATTTTCTTGAATTTCATGAATTCATATATCAATTGGGCATACATAACGAGGATGTCTTAATGAAAATGTTCATGTACTCATTATAGGGAGAGGCATGAGAATGGTTTCGATCCTTACCTCCTTCGAGTATATCTTCTTTAAAATATTTTCATGTTTCCTTTCATAACCATTTCAAGAAATATTTTTCTAAATAGTGCCTTGTTTAGCATTGTTGTGAGGAATTTGAGCTCCATATTCAACGTTCAATTATCATGGATGACAAAGGAACCATTGTTGAAAGAAATAGTTCTGTCTAAAAGGTGGAGGAAGATTTGATTGATAATTTTCAAGTAGAGTTTATGACAACCATATGGTAGAAACATTTTCTTTTACATCATATGTTTCTAATATTTTGTGCACAGACCAAGTTGCTGCTCAAAGCTTCAATGAATATCCACCTATTTTTTATGAGTTTGAGGGAGATTCAAACTAACATATTTTTGCATCAGCACATATAGAATATCCTATAAATGGACCTTTGTATGACAACTATGAATCCAATTCATTTGAAGATAGTGAGGGAGATGAAGAGACAGTCCAATTGTATGCAGATTTCATTGTACATGATGTCCCTTGTTTTGAAAGCAATTTGTTTCCTTACCATTCTGAGGATTATTGTGCTACTGCCAAATCTGATAAAGAATATTATGCACCAGAAATATGTCAACATATTCCAGAGAAATTTGTTTCCTTTGATTGTTATGAAACATATGATGTTCATGAATTATTTCAAGGAGGTCAAGAGGATTTTAGTATAAAAAATGAAGCACAATTTACAGATCAACCATTTGTTCCATTGTATCAGTGGGAGATTTTTCAAATTCTCCAAAATTCAATGGCCATCTACATGGAGTCAGAATGTAGCCAAGAATATTCTGTCTTTAATGCTTTGGGGAAAAAACTGGTGAACTGTAAGTATGGGCCTCAATTTTTTGATAAGTTACTATTATCTGAAATTTTCTTTATCCTGATCAAAGGCATGAAAAGAGCCCATCTTATGAGGCATTTGTTGACATGGTTGCACTGGAAATTCCATATTACATGATCAATTTGACTTTTTCTAGTTAGGAGTAGGCAGTTTGTTGAATAATCTCACCATTTCGAGCATGTAATTGTCAGTTTTCAAATCAATAATAAGAGACTCCATAGCCCAATAAAGGCAATGGGGTATAGTTGTAGATTTGGTTTTTAGTTGAAATAAGATAGATGTCATGGTTAGTAAAGGGAATGAAGTGACAGGTGGCAGGGTGGCAGAAACAAAGAATTAAGACACATAGGTCTATTGTTCTTAGCACCTCACAGGGAATTTTTATCCCCATTTGGAGCTGATGTTAGATCCTTTTCTTACACCTCTTCCTTCTATTCATCAAATCAACCCATTCATCTGTCAACCTAGCTTCTAGTTAGTTTTTCTTCCTGGTGTGTCAAGTCATTTATAATTGTTTTTTTCATCCCTTATTTTCTTTTTGATTAATTTTTTTCTCTCTATGAGGTCAATTCAAGTCTGGATTTGAATTGAATAAGTCCTATCACCATGGTTATATCACTATTGGACCACAAGAGGGACAACTTAAGCTTATTTGTGCAAAAAGGTGTTGATTGCAAGAATGCCATCATTCTTGCAATCAACAGAAGGATTTTATTTTATGAGTTTTGTAGTTTTATTTTTTTTTTCAAAGTTTGAATAGAAGTGTGTTGGCACCCAAATCATGTTTTTATGTTCCTACTACCCTCGAAATCGTGGGTATTGGTTCTTTATGGAGTTTTCATTGCAGATTGTGAGTGAACCCTAAGAAACTCATATCCTCGATCACCATTGTCAACAAAGGAAACTAAGGTTTCCATATAACTTGGGAGTTCATCCAAAGCCACCCATCATGCCAAAGAAAAGACCTTACATGAAAAAATAAGAACCATATTAGACAAAGAAAGATCCAACATTCCAGAAAAATATAGATAATAGTTCATAGTTAAAGATACAATCAAATTATCAGTTCCCATAATCATTCCAGGAAAGGCAATTCGAGCTCCATTTCCGATCAAACCGTAGCGATTCTTTCAAAACCATTTAAAACCCACTTCCAGAATGGGTCCATTTACCCTCAACATGGCTGTTTTTCAAAATTTCTCAATGCTTTGGAAGAAATTGTTGTCTGATCAACACAAAATTTTCCAGAAATGATTTTCACATGCCTAGTCATCACCAACAAATGAGCCTGAGTGCCATATGTCCATTAGGGGATCGTGCAAGAGTCAAGTATTAAGTAGTATTTTTATTCTTGATATAACAGTCTCATGTTTTCACAGATTGGAGATTTATGGGTTACGCCATTGAAGAGTGGAACCTCAGTTCTTGGCATCTTATTGATTTGTTTATGTATCTACTTCTGCTTTGGTAAGATGAAACCTCATATTGCAACCATGTTCTGTTACATGCTGCAAAGAGGGAAAAACTAGAATTCCATTTCAAGAAATCCAGTTTGAAATTTGTTTTGTACATTGATTAGAATGCCAAAATCCCACCATTCTGGTGTCGACTGACGAAATTAGGATGGAGGTCTGGGAAGACCTCAATTACTATCGATCATTTTACTATCTGGATGGAGAAAAGTTGAGGCTTAGATGATGGGTCTACATTTTGGTTACCAATGTTGATTTATCTATGATGGCCACTTGGTGTCATTATAGAATTTCTTGATAATGCAATTGATGAGATATAAAATGGGAGCAGAGTAAAGGTAGAGATCAAGCCTAAAATTGAATCTAGTAGAGAAATGGATGACAATAATCTACATGTACAAGATCTCAAGCAATAAAATGATAACGTGAGGCAAAAAATCCAGGATCTGCAACAAAAAAACCAGGCTCTTGAGCTGCAACACACAAAGCTACAGTAAAAATATTAGAATTTGCAAAAGAAACACGAGAAAACATGCATGTTCTTGAAGGAGATTATCTAAATGTCTATTGTTTTCAAAAGGTAAAATAATTTGAGACTTGTACCAACTTGATCTACCACATATCCAGGTGGATAGTGGTGGCCACCCACCTATTCCACTTGGAACCCCACAATTTCTTCTTTCAGTTTTTCAATTTCTGCATAGTTTACTATTTTTAGTAGTTTTTTGGGTCCTG
>CBVK0100634036.1:0-26099 GCA_900067695.1 Picea abies | reverse complement strand
ATTCTGTCTGTAAGCATATTTCAGTCATTTGTTGTTAATGAAATGAAGTCATATTTCCGCTGCATCTCTGCATTTAAGTGTATTTCTGTATTTCATTGTGTTCCTACATAAATCCAGATCAACCACTTTTCATGGTTTTCTCCAGTTATTGGCATGCATGGGCATCAATGCAAACTCAACTGCCAGTTACAACTTATGAAGACTCTTGTTATGCATCCCTTCCACTTCAGTTATCAACAGTCATTCAATTTTCACTAATAGAATCTTTTTTGGTTTAATTAGAGATACTATTGCCACTTCTAATAAATTGTTTCTTTTGATGAGAACGATGTTTTTTATTAAGGTCAAGCATTGGAAAATTCCTTTGATTTAGGAAAATGAAGCTAAATTCCATATTTGAAGTTTGGATCACAAGCGCTACCTAAAGTTTATGTAGCACTGTCAATTTTTGGATCGATTCCTATTTTCTAGGGATTATCATATCTATGCTTATCGAAAATTTTGAGCAAACAAAGATAGAGGATCTACATAAATGAATTTATTCCTAATTTCTAGGAGCATATTAACAAATGGCATTTCAAAAATTTATAGGAAGTACATTTTTTCCCCTGTTTTAGTCACCGTCTTCATGCATAGTTTTCGAAAGGTTGGAAATGAAGTTTTGGAAACCAAAAGAGGTTTTTGGAGGGAACATGAATGGTCCCATTCACAAAAAACTCTCTCATTTTTTATATAGGTTTCATGGTTTGGAAGATTCGAATGAATCTTTACAGCCCATTTTTTCAAATTTAAACATTGAATGATTTCATGTTTTAGTCACTAACTTTGGGTGCGATTTTCGAGAAACTAGATATTAATTTTTGAAAACAAAAAGAGGTTTTTATTGGGAACGAGCCCATTCACAAAACCCTCTCTCAATGTTTACACAACTATCATGGTTTTGGAGATACAAAAAACCCTCTCTCAATGTTTACACAACTATCATGGTTTTGGAGATACAAAGGGATCTTTGGACCTTAGTTTTCAAGAATTTGCCAGATTTATTTTTCTAAAAATAACTCATAGACAACACTCGACGAGCCACCTTACTAATTCAACTTGGAGATTTGATAGAGGTATTCGAACCCTCTCTTGATGGGGATAAATATATGAATCTATGAATTCAAAGGGGTTCATTTTTGGGGGGAGATCAAGAATCAGGATTTGGATGTTCTTTGAAGTATCAAACCGCTAAGTTTTCCACCCTGTGAATACAATTTTTGGTGACAAACTGTGTTTTTTCAAATTTTGTTTGTCTTATTATCTTATCTTGATGCAAATTGAAATGTATNCAAATTTTGTTTGTCTTATTATCTTATCTTGATGCAAATTGAAATGTATGGAAAGAATTGTTTCTTTTCCTTTCATCTACTGTCTCAATGAATTGTTTATTATCATACAACTTGATTTGAACTATTGTTTTAGCGAATGGTTTATTGTCATACAACCTGCTTGGAGGATTTGTGTCTAAGTACATATTTTGGATCTGAAATATCATTTTAAGTCTGAAAGTTCATACAACAAGTCACACATTGTATGATTGTTAGTATTTCCTCTTTTTTTATCTTTGTATATTAATCTGCTTACTAGAATGCATGCCACCAGCTAAGGAAAACCTCATAGTTGATGTTGTTAAACAATCCAACTAGATCCCTGTCCTTGAAAACATTTCCATCAGCTGATCATCAAAACAAACAAACTTAATTCATAAAAAACCAATCATTCCAACAATTGAGGTGGCCTAGCTCTTCCCTTTAGCAGTCAGGTGTAGACCTTAGGACCAACAAAAAGCATCCAAAAACCATGAATGAAATTTTCATTTGCATGCAATATTTCTATAAAATCATTTTCCATAGCTCCACTATTACATTCCCTTTTGAAGTTTGTTTTTCTCATTTTCCACCATCACTGCTAGATATTATACATGTATAGTCTATTAAAGTCGAGGATTCAATTTCAAGTGATGCATTAAATCCAAAGAAGATCACATATAGGATCATACTAGATACACCTACAAGTTTAGGAGAAGATAAAAAATCTCAAGTTAAAAAAACGATTGCTAAACATGATTTACACAAGGTTGAAAATACCTTCAAAGTAGGAGACAAAGTTTAGTTTCACCTAAATAAGGAATGGTTACAAGTTCTAGGAAACAAAATCAAGACCTTGAGATATGGACCTTTTGATGTATTGGAAAAGGTAGGAAATCATGCTTACACATTGAATCTTCCACCTTACATGTGTATTTACTTAGTGGTAAATTTAGAGACCCTTAAACTCTAGAAGCCATCCATGCTCGATATGGATGAAGAGGGCCAAGACTTCCCTTCCATAGAATATTTGGAACTAGTTGCACAAGAATAATTACCAAAGGATCTGATTCTATGGAAGAAGATCAAAATGACTAGGAGTCAACAAAAACTTGGTAGTTGGGAATCAATGGTCAACTACTAGTTAAGGCCAAATCTTACTCAAAGCAGAAAGCTAAAAAATTGTTTCCTCACCCCCTTCAAAACTAAATCTTTTGGAGACCAAAAGCCTCCCAAAATGGGGGGAAATAATCCAAGATGGATCTACATAACTTACTATAAGATTTTTTTGATTCTTTGGAATGGGGAGGATAGAACTTGGGACCTAGGAGGGTCATATTGGGTTGGATCCTAAAAATTACACTAACAAACCAAAACTAAAAATATTCTACTCTAAGCTCAAAGAAGTGAAATAGTGGAGTCTCTGACCTTTATAACAATTTTCTTGGAGGTACACACTACATCCTATGGTTGATCGTTTCTTTCCAATAGTGGTTTGTTTTCCTTGAGTGAATTATGTGTGTGAAATTTATGTCCTTGACAAGGTAATGGTCTAATTATTCCATGCAAGTCTTAGTGATATCCATGTCAACTCACTATAGTTCCCATGTAGAGGTAGTAACAAATGGGAATCCACTAAATAATCCTATAATAATAAGATACTTAAAAACCCTAACCCTAACTTCCAAGGAAGGGAGTTAAAACACTAGCCTAAATGGGGGAAATGGGTTTAAATCCTATTGTAGTAATTTCATTCTCTATAGCAAAGCCACCACCAATAAGAGTAGAGATATAACACAATAGAGGAGAAATATAAATTTTGTAGGAGACTACAAAAGACCAAAGTATCTCATATATCCACAACAAGCTTTATAATCTCTATAATTTTCCTTGTACTTTCCATTTATTAAGAATAAATGCATAATTCTTAATTTCTTCTTGTGTTTTTCCATAGTAGGTGTACTATGGTAAATATCGTGTGCATGGTGTTCCAAATGTGTCACTACTACAATTAGGTGAAAAATATGACATTGATCTCCAACATTGATGGTAATAATGAATTTTAATGTTATATATCACCATCCATTTTTTGAAATTTAGTGTTTTTTTTTACTATTGACCTCGATAGACATTGGTATATCAATGTTTTCCTCAAGGCATTGGTACAATGATGCCTAGATGATATTTTATAGTTTTGACATGGTCAAAATAAATCATTGCAATCTATCTCTTTTTTTAACAAGAAACATTAGTACATCGATGTCCCATTGATATAGTCAAATCCCATTGACATGGCCAAATTCGATTTGATCAAATTTAGTCATGTCAATGGGACTTCGATGTACTAACGTTTCTTGTTAAAAATAAAAATAAAAACGAGATAGATTGCAATGATTTATTTTAATTTAGAACTTAGATTTTGAGAACAAAAAGGGATTTTCAACCTTAATTCCTCATTTCATTTTCACTTCTCTTCTCGTCTCCTCCTCTCCTTTTCTTCCTCTTAAGGTTTCATGCTTAGTGTTTCTAGTTTATAGAAGCTACAATGTCAAAAGTTGAGGAGGAAAGCACAATGAGATGGCTCTTCTCTTGGCCATGGTAAGCATCCCTCCATTCTTTTATGGTTCTAGATATTTGAAGTATATATATATATATATATATATATATATATATATATATATGGCCATGGTAAGCATCCCTCCATTCTTTTACGGTTCTAGATATTTGAAGTGTATATATATATATATAACTAATGTTCTCATTTTTTGTTTTGTTTGTAGGTTTGAAGGATGAAGAACCATGACTCTACTCCTCTCATTATAGTCATGAACATTTTATATGTTTCGCTTGCAAGTTGAAGCATGCCATATCTTCTATCTCCCTCTTTGTTTTCTTATATGTTTTCTATTTTCTTTTCACGATTGTTATTTTATAGATAGAGGAAGAATTTATTTTGGTTTTCTTGGTAGTTTTATTCATTTTTAAAGAATCTTGGCTTGCTTGAGTAGTAATTAGTGATTTTAATTGATGTTAGATTTAAAATATACACGCTTTAACTCTTTGGTGAAGCAACCTTTATGGCTACCTTTTTTTTGTACACGTTCACTCATTATAATATGTGTGCTTGTGCATTATAGCAAGGAAGTCAATAGATCGTCGATATACCAACACCCTCAACGTCTACAGATTGTTGGTATATCGACATCTTCCTTAGAGCAATGATATACTAATGAATGTAGATCAATGTCCTAAAAGGGTTGACATTGATGTGAGACCAACAACATCAATGTCGGTCAAACATAGGATATTTGCACACAAATCTAATAGTGTGTCTTTGTTTTCACAATTTCATTGTTACGTCACTATAGTTAAAGAATTTGTATGGTGTGGCTTTATTTTTTGGTTAAATTCATAAAAACACTAAAAATATAGATGCATACTTGATCAATGTCGATCCAACATTAGATTTTGCACATAAATCTAATAGTGTGTGTCTTTGTTACAATAGTTCCATTATTATGTCATAGTAGTTAAAAAAAATGTATGGTGTTCTTTGTTTTTTTTAATATCCATAAAAGCACAAAAAAATAATCATATAATCGATCATAAACTCATTATAATAGTAATTATTTAAGATTTGTTTTGATGAGACAACCATTAAAATATTCAAGATAGTTACATATGGCATCTACTCTAAAAATAGATCTTAATTGAAAACCCAAAACATTAGCTATTAAAAACAATCCACACTAAAAAAAAATACTAAAATCCTAACAACTTATTCATAACTTAATAAAAACATATAATAAAACACGTACCATCACATAACAAACACAAGAAGTTTATACTGAGAAACTTAAAAACCAAGAAGAAAACCCATAATCCATTATTTCAAAATGTTCATTACATAAATAAACCATATTAATAGCATGTAAATTTTTCATTGCATAAATAGACCATATTAATCACATGTCCCATGCCTTAGTGATGTTTCAGTTCCACTATTTAACACTAAGCCTTTCACATCCCAATGTCTCATTCAACTAATGACTCCTAAGACAATCTCAATATGACCTACTCATTATGAAATCACTTATGGAATAGAACAATCTCAATATAACCTACTCATTATGGAATCACTTATGGAATATAAGTATTTCTCACATAATGTCTCATTTATAAATGGGAAATCATAAACCGCAGTACATCCCAACTTACAACCAATGTTCCAATGAGTTCCATAATTAATAAATAATCATCACAAGTTCTTGAAAGCACAAAGTTCAACTAATACATTTATCACATTAAAAAAAATACAACAAGACTAAGTCAAATTTTATCACTAAAGCAAAAGTCTATACAACACTAATTAACTATCTTCTAAAACTAAGCTTTTTGGAAACCATTTTTAATATGATTTTTTTTTAATTAACTATCGTCGAAAACTAATTTGTTTTTTAAATTAACTATCTTTTAAAACTAATTTTTTTGAAATCCATTTTTATTATGAATTTTTTTTTAATTAACTATCATAGAAAACTAATTTGTTTTTTTGGAATCCATTTTTATTATGAATTATTTTGCAATTAACTATCCTCGAAAACTAATTTGTTTTTTTAATCCATTCTTATGATGGAATTTTTTGAAAGCACAAAGTTAAACTAATACAAGACTAAGTCAAATTTGATCACTAAAGCAAAAGCCTATGCCACACTAATTAACTATTCTCGAAAACTAAATTTTTTGGAATCCATTTTTATTATGAAATTTTTTTTAATTAACTATCCTCTAAAACTAATTTTTTTTTGGAATCCATTTTTATTAGGAAAAAATTTTGAAGTAAAAAATATACATCAAAACACAAAAAATTACAATCAAAATTAACTTTAAAAAATGAATAGAATTCCATATGATAATAATAATAATCTATTTTGAAGATCACTACCAAGCCAACACACCAAATTCGTGACCCAAAGTATACATACATACCCTACCCCTTTTTTTGAAAGCACAAAGTTAAACTAATACATTTATCACATAAAAAAATACAACAAGACTAAGTCAAATTTGATCACTAAAGCAAAAGTCTATGCAACACTAATTAACTATCCTCGAAAACTAAATTTTTTGGAATCCATTTTTATTATGAATTTTTTTTGTAATTAACTATCCTCCAAAACTAATTTGTTTTTTTGAAATCCATTTTTATTAGGAAAAAATTTTGAAGTAAAAAATATACATCAAAACACAAAAAATTACAATCAAAATTAACTTTAAAAAACAAATAGAATTCCATATAATAATAATAATCTATTTTGAAGGTCACTGCCAAACTAGCACATCAAATTGGTGGCCCAACTGGTAAAGTCTAAGAAGGTATACATACATACCCTACTCTACCCCTTCTAGATTTGAACCTGTAATTTCTTAAGAGAAAACACATGTTCTTAACCATTAAACCGACCTGGATAGATAAAATATTTAAAAAAAAAAAAACTTTTAATTAATTTAGAAAGCGGCTTGGACAGTCAACTGGTTGGACTTAGAATTTAATACATTGTACCTAACGTCTTCTTTACGCTTCGTGCGTATTTCGTGAAGAGATAAATTCCTTTTACATGTGAAAATATTTTCTTTCCTTATAACATACCTTTTACATGTGATAATATTTTCTTTCCTTATAACGAGTGAAAATATTTTCTTTCCTTATAACGATTATTACGCGTGGACAAGAGTTCCCGGCATAGTTCCCTAATACGTTTAGGCCAAGTGATATCCTTAAACAAAATTACGCCGCAGTGGCTGACGGAACAAAGTTCTGTCAAGCAATGTGCAAATCATTTGACAAAAAAAATTAATGGAAATCTGTACATATAGTTTGTAAATGTGTGCTTGGGCACGCCAGGAACACCAAGAGCCCAACCCTTATTGTAAATGTGTGCTTGGGCACGCCAGGAACACCAAGAGCCCAACCCTTACAAAATAGTTTCCATTATGTCTACAGAGCTACAGAGCTGCGCTCTCGTTATCGTTGTCCTCATCAATGGAAGGGGGTAGGTTAAGATCCAGCAGCAACGGGGTTTTCCTCAGGGAAGAAGAGGTCTTCTGCTCAGAAAGCGCAGCGCAGGGAGAATTATTACGAGACTCGAACTCGGGCCGGCAGTCGCTTCCCAAGAAGACTTTATGTCTCTTGTTTGATTCCAAAGCCGGCACGGAAGAGGCCTTCAGATCATGAGGCCACTGCTTCTGAGGGTGCAGCGTTCGAGTCCAGCGGGCGTTGGTCGTCCGAGCGAGCGCAGCCGAGGCAGTGTTGTCGGCGGCGAGAGCAAAATTTGTCTTCGCTTTTGGGCCGCGCAAGGCCCTGGCAGCCTCATCATAGGCGCGGGCGGCATCCTCGGCAGTGTCGAATGTGCCCAGCCACACTCGAGCTTTCTTCCATGGATCTCTGATCTCCGCTGCGAATCTTCCCCACGGCCGCTTCCTCACGCCCCTGAAATGGGTTTCTTTGACGGCCCGGGATTCGCTCTCGCAACCTCCGATCCCCACCCTCGCTCTGCGCATGGTTTCCACAGCCATTTACACAATCCGTAAGATCTCGCAAGCAGAGTAAAGTCTCTTCGTTACGTGCGCCACTGCGCTCTCTCACGCCTACGCGCCTCCTCGTCTTTATAACGAAGCAAAGCGGTCGAAACCCTGACGGATGCCGCCGTTTATCATGTCCATGGCCATGCATGGCAGCATAAACATAAAATGCTATGCTATGCTATACCATACCATGATCGCCGCCGTGAGGGATCGGGAACGTCGGTTCCACCGCCAGTTTGTTTATGTTACACGATCGCCACGAGGGACTGGAAGCGTCGGTTCCACCGCCAGTTTGACGTAACGTGAAGACCATATTCTCTGCTTTTTGGCGGAAAAGAAAATGAATCATTAATTCCGCCACGGCAAAATTAAAGTTCCAAAGCTCTCCCGACGCGTCTGTTTAAACGTAAAAGAGTCAACCGCCATTAGAAAACCCCTCTCCCTCAACGGCCAAGGAACGGTAATGGCAGCGAGACAAGCGTTAATTTTTCAACAGCCGGGCGGGCCCCCCTCAAAATTCAGCTTTGGAAAATGGATGGATCGATTGCATTTGCTTGTGTGCAGGGCCGATCGTACGTTGCGGAGACTCCAACTCCCTTCTTATCTGTTCAACGGCGTGTCATTCATGTGCTGGTCTGTCAACCTCTGCCGGAAGATGCCGCTGCCCTGCCTTAGCGCCGGCTACACGACTATTGGCGCTTTTCTGTACCGTGCCGGCATTACGCGCCCTTGCTGGGTGCCAGTGGGTGGGACTAGGACTGGGGCCGGATTTTGCCCAGCAGCTTTTCCGTCATCCGTCCGTAACTCTCCTCCGTTCGATTCGTGCCCTCCCATTCACGGTGAATTGCGATGGGCGGCATAACGGACTTACAGCCGCAATGAGTGTCACATGCCTGTCATTTTTTCCCCTCAAGATGGCAGCGAATGATTCGCTCAACGGAGCACGTTTCTGTCAGCTGCGCCGCGTGCCCCCGTGTCGCCATGGCGACCGCCTGCCTGGTTGCCGGTGCCGGCCGCCTCTGGTAACTTACTAATTACCATCTTTCATACCACCGCCCGGTGCCGGCCGCCTCTGGTAACTTACTAATTACCATCTTTCATACCACCGCCTGTGGGGGCAGCGTCAAGCAGCACCGGACAGAATTCCATAAATGTGGGGAATTTTGGTGTTTTTTTAGAATTTGAACTATTCCATAGTCTAAACGGTACGAAATGATTTTTTTGGTTATATATTTCTGATAAATTTGTAAGAAATTTGATAAATTTGTAAGAAATTTGGTGAGAAATTGTTAATTATGCAAATTTGAGTGATTATTTTTTTATAATTCTACTGTCCCGGTTCTTATTGATTTTTCTGTATGCTGAATCTATTTCTGTATTTAGAAATAGATTTTAAACAACAAATAATAGTGATTTTGTCCAAATTTATATGGCTGGATTCCAGAAAAAAAACCATTTGATACAACAGTTGTACAACCCAACTATATATAAGATTCTACAATATTTATCAGTGTTATACTATGGATTTATGGCAAGTTTATTTGGTGCTTAAAGTTTGCCATAGTAATTAAAGTCGTTCGCTAAACATTCTATCTTTTGTTTTTTTTGGCATATAAATCTGGACAAAATCGTTATTTTCTGTTATTTAAATTGCATTTTTGAATGCATAAATGGATCCAGGGCACTGAAAAACCCCTAAAACACTTGGATTATACAAACTTAACCACTCAAATCTATTTCTATTGTTATTCTTATATCATTTCAGTGTTATTGTGGTGATTGTTATGGTTATATTGTTGTTATTCTACCATTTCTATCATTTTATTTATATTCTGCATACTTTTTATATATGGTATATTACATTCGAGATGGTTTGACATTCCAATTTTACTTTAGGCATAAGATTTACAAGAAATAACAAAGTCATCAATGGATTACTCCCGTGAAGGGGTTATTAATGAAAACTCAAGATTGTAGCTATTAAGAAAATATGAGAGATGTTATCAAGCAATCTCAAGAGCTAATTTTTCAAAGTAAACAAGAATGCCAACAAAGGATTCATCGAGATGGTTTGACATTCCCATTTCACTTCTCCATTTGCAAAGAAAAAGTTAATACATGTTCCTGTCGATTCTTCATTACTAAATCATTCTCCTCCTTTCTCTGACGAAGCTTGACAATATGAGATGCATTGGGTCCTCTTGTAACTCGATTTGACTAATGTTTGATGGCTCTCCAACAATTGCAACCGTGGAAAATCAATTTTCTTTTATATATCCTTTATAAATAACTTTCCAAATGTGACATGAAGTGCACCATGGTAATCTTTACCACGTGGTGACTAACAAATATAAAAAAACACAACTATGCTAAGAAAACCAAACATAAATTTATTCTTTAATCCAATCTTTAGATGATCCTTAGACTTGGGATCCATATAGGACTTTATAGAAGATAATTACAACATTTACATCACAGGGTCATTAAACTTAAGCCATGTTTTTTTACAACCTTCAAAAGAAATAGATCATTATCACATGTATATAATCTAATTGAATATAATCAAAGTGTCAAAAATAGGGTATTACACTTCCAACATCGACAACTCACATTTTGTAAGCATCGACCACATTTTTGGTGCATAAGTTTTATTTCGTTGCTTTATTGTGGTCTTTTAGTTGACCCCTATGCCATATCCCATTACTTAATTGTTTTTCCTTGTCCATTTCATGCACTAGACTACTCGTTTATCAATAAAAGAGGTGGCCATGTTCTTAATATTTTCCTGCCTATGTAATGCACTAGAATTCTTTTCTAGTAAAAGCCATGGTTTTGCAGAGTGAAAAAAATACCTTCATTAAACTTTGGATTTATCAAAGAAGGATTGAATCTCACAAGGTGCAAACCTCACATTTTTGCACCGTAAAAAACATTTGCATCTCAAGAGATTTGATCCCTCTTCGTATTTGATAAATCCAAGATTAAGATGAATATTTTGATAAATCCAAGATTAAGATGAATATAAGCTAATTTATTTAAGTTATCACTCAAATGTATAAATTGATTTGTGAAATAAGAATGAAAATATTCATATATTCCTAAGCATTATGTTTTCTATTCAGAAAATTATATATAAATAAGTTTATATTAACCTATAATGAGCATCTACCTTTAACTAAGTAATACTTTAAATGTGTTTTAAACAATATTTGAGACTAATCATATATGTAATCATAAACTATAATCAACTCCATTGAGTCAGGAGACCAATTTAAAAGATCTCTTCACAAATGAGGGAGTGTTGGAATAAAGGAAGGGATTTTGAACGAGGGGGTGTTGGGATAAATGAGGGGAACTAGGGGTTTGTTAATGGAAGCTTTGATTCAAAGAAGATAGGGATAGATATAAGCAATGCATATATAATCATGTTTTAATTGGATTAGAAATTCTAGCGAGGACAAAGAGGAGTGAGTTGTGTAGATATATAAATTAACATATTCATTAGTGGTTTGATACATTTTTAATAGCTAATAGCTTTGCATATTTCATAGTATGGGAAAAGCAAAGGTATAGAGGGTGGGAGGGGCAGGCATTATTAGAGAAATTATATTATATAATTTCTCTAATAATGTCTATGGGAAAAGCAAAGGTATAGAGGGTGGGAAGGGGAGGCATTATTAAAGAAATTATATAATATAATTTCTCTAATAATGTCGCCCCCTCCCACCCTCATTATATAATTTCTCTAATAATGCCCGCCCCCCTCCCACCCTCTATAGCGGGGGGGCATTATTAGAGAAATTATATAGAGGGTGGGGGTGCATTATTAGAGAAATTATATAATATAATTTCTCTAATAATGCATCCCCCTGCCACCCTCTATAATATAATTTCTCTAATAATGCACGTCCCTCCCACCCTCTATAGAGGGTGGGATGGGGCTGCATTATTGGAGAAATTATATTATATAATTTCTCTAATAATGCACCCCCCTCCCAATAGAGGGTGGGAGGGGTGTGCATTATTAGAGAAATTATATAATCTCCCACCCTCTATAGAGGGTGGGACATTATTAGAGAAATTATATTATATAATTTCTCTAATAATGTTCCACCCTCTATAGAGGGAGGGTGGGAGGAGGGTGCATTATTAGAGAAATTATATAATATAATTTCTCTAATTATATAATATAATGTCCCCCCCTCCAATAGAGGGTGGGAGGGGGTTGCATTATTAGAGAAGTTATATACTATGTCACACAAAAATAAAAATGTATGTGTTATTATTTATTAATGTTGTTTAATAGTTCTATTTTTTAGTTTTTTTGGTTAGAATCTGGTCATGTAAATTTGGACAAAATTGTTATTTTTTATTGTTTAAATTGCATTTCTGAATGCATAAATGGATTCAGCCTGCTGAAAAACCCCTAAAACACTTGGATTATACAAACTTAACCACTCAAATCTACAAATCCAAATATTCCTCAAAAAAATTTAGACAAAATAAAACAAAAAAAATCATCAAACACTGTCTAAAAATAAACCACTACATAATTAAAAATTAAAAATTTTAATTTTATATTTTTAAATAAAATATATTATATTTTTAAAATAAAATTATTCATACACCGCTTTTAATTTTGTGTTGTGCATTGTACTTTTTACATTTGTTAAAGGAAATGCACAGTTAGTCATGTATATTGTTTGTGCAATAACAACATCAGAATGTGTTTGACATGATGTGATTGATTAATTAATAAAAGAGTGAACTAATAAGTTTCTGCATTTGTTAAAGGAAGTGCATAGTTAGTCATGTATATTGTTTGTGTAATAATAACATTAGAATGAATGTGTTTTAACCACATTTGAATGTGTTTGAGATAATGTGATTGATTAATTAATAAAAGAGTGAATTAATAAGTGGAGAGCTTTAATTTTTAAGTAAATGAAAGTTTAGAATGAATGTTTTAGAATATGTTTAAAATAATGTGATTTGCTAATTAATAAAGGAGTTAATAGGTAGACAAATTTAATTTTTGATTAAAGTTTTTCATGTTTTATTAATTTTTTAAAATGTCATTTTAAAATAAATCAAAATCTTAAAAAAAAAGCTTTATGGTTAAAATTTCCATCATTTAGGTGAAACTATAATTTTTAACAAAATTATTGTTAAAATTGCACAAGAATTTTCACTAAAAAATTATCCACTTATTAACCTAATTCATTAATAAAGTTTATATATGGAAAAAGTGTTCCCTAATATAATTGAGAAAATAGTCTTCTATGTTAGTTGTACTTGGTTGCATGATATTTTAATTAAATTAAAAGTCGTGATGAGAGGTTTTGAGGTGAGAGGAAGCATCTATGCACATTTGTAAAGGTGGTAAGAGAACATTAGTTGTAGTGACACTATAAATCTTAGCGATGGAAGAGATGGCATGCCTATTGTAGTGGAGATACACGGGTTTTGGATGGAGGAGAAAGTGCTTCCAATTCAATGTTGTGGGTAGTATTGGAGATTTATTCGATGAGTTAGATGTATTGGTAATTTTTGGTTGGAATAGAGTTGCTAAAATAGTACATCTAAACCCATAAAATATTATGGTGATTCATATTTTGTGGACTTAGGGATTCCCTTAATGTATGTTTGTCTACATGCGTGTTTATTATGAGTAATAATGTTGAGGTCTATTACGTGCATAATACTCATAAAAACAAAAATTTATGTTGATTAATTAATTTTTTGTAGCTTTAGCTACGCATTACAATCAGATTTAGCTATTGTATGTTACCATTAATTAAATGCATCTACAACATTTTTAAACAACATGAATGTATCTAAATAACTCAACATAACAACATATAAATTATTATTGAACCCAAAGTTCAAGCACAACAATTTAACTTATAAATACAAGACAAAAAACATATAAAACACTTATATTTTAACAATAGTTGTGCAACCAAGTGTTTGGGACGGACGTTCCACCCAACCATAGAATTGTTTTTCCAAATCTCAACAACAAGTCACCCCCAAGTTGAGATTAACAATCCACAAAAGAGGGTGGTCTCTCACTGTCCACCCACAACTTAGAAATCCCACAACCCATTGATATTCTCCTACAACTATCATGTTTTTCCACTAGCTCTCTTCCTCTCGACCTGCCCAACCCAAGGAATGTACCCCTTCATTGATCTTAGTCCCTCAGGTGTCACATTCATTTATCAAGGTCTCTCTAACATAGGTAATCATGAATCTCTCAACTGGGAAACTCAAGGGAACTCACTACCAGCAAAAAACATAAAAAACTTGTTGTTATAGTGCAATTCACACACGAGTTTGCTCTTTAGTCTTCATCTCCAAAACGCTCAAAAAATGCTCCAACATGCTCTAGAATTCTCCCTCCATGGATGATCCAAATCCAAGCTCTCTTTCTTGCTTTTTATTTGCTTGTTCATGCAAAAACATTGACTTTTTAAGACTAGTGTAGCTTCCCATACAAATTTTCCTCCCTTTTTCTTGCTTGTTTGACTCACACACTTCCCCAAGTTGATTGTACTTAGCCCCCATGCTTTCAATAACTATGGTATCTGACTTCTCATACCCACCCTCTTACATGCATTCAATGATTGGCTTTGAGAACACTCAATCATAAACTAGAGTTTAATACATAGTCATAATAAAATTCATGAATATGAGTGGAATTAATAGACATGAGTAATTCCCCCTTGGACCCCTCTTAGACATTTTCCTAGACCCTCCCCTCTCTTTTTCTTTAATAATGACACATGAAATATATTATGCACTCTCATGGATGCATGCAATACTAGCATGTATGCAACTAGCCCTATATTTTCTACTATTTCAAAAGGTCCACAATATCTTACTGCCAACTTAGGGCAACTTCCAAATCTTAGCAAAATTCTCTTCACTTTCACTTTTAAAAATGTATGTTTGCCCACTTTGAAATATCTAAACACCTTATTCTTTTCTGCATAGCTTTTTTGTCTATCATGGAAAGCCTTTAAATTTTACTTGATCTTTTCCATCTACTCTTCCATTTTCTTCAATAAATTTGGTCCAAAAACTTCTCTATATGCTGGATTATCCCAACTTATTGGTGTGTTACACCTTCTACCATACAATGCTTCAAATGGACTCATTTTTAATGAGGCCTGGTACCCATTATTGTAAGCAAATTCAACTAAATGAATATAATCTCCCCACTTTGATGGTTGATCCATCACATACATTCTGTCATTTCCTCAATTATCTTGTTAGTCCTCTTTGTTTTTCCATTTGACTCTAGGTGATACATTATACTAAGATTTAAATTTGTCCCAAATCCCTTGATCAAACCTTTCCAAAAATTGTATGTGAACCTTGGATCTCTATTTGAAACTATTGTCTTAGGCACTCCATGTAGCCTAACAACTTGTTTTATGTATATCTCTACAATATTTGTTTCCTTGTGTGTAATCTTCACTGGAATAAAATGTGATTCCTTAGTCAATTTATCTGCTACCACCATGATGGAATCATGTTTCTTCACCGTTCTGGGTAGCTTTGTAATAAAATCCATTGCAACAACTTCCCACTTCCATTCTGGAATGGGAAATGACTGCAATAACCCAGCTAGATGCATATGTTTGATCTTCACTTTATGGAACTCTAGACATCTAGCTATGTAATTAGCCATTTCTTTCTTCATCCATGAACAAAAGTATTGACTTCTTACAACTGCAATTGTTTATGATATTTTGGGTGCCCAACATATGGCACATTATGCATTTCCTTTAACACTACATTTTCTAGCTCATTGAAATTCATCACATAAGCCTTGCATTTGTACATGATAACTCCATATTCTTTCAACTCGTAAAAATTATTTTTTTGCTGAAAATTACCTTGTTGTAATGTTTCCTTTATTTTTAGTTATTGTTGATATGAATTTGTTTCTGCAATAATATTATCTTTTAGATCAGTCATGTACATGCTAATGGTTGCAATATATACTTGATGAGCTCTCCTACTGAGCGCATCAACCATTTTCTTTTCCTTTCCCTTTATATGCTTAATTTCAAAGTCATATTCACTTAGAAATTCCTGCCATCTAGTTTGTATGGCATTTAGTGTTGGCTATCCGAACAAATGTTTCAGACCAAAACGATCTGTCCTTAGCTCCAATTTCCTCTCCATGAGGTGATGTCTTCACATTTTCAATGGATGTACAATTGTTGCTAATTCCAAGTCATGTGTAGTATAATTCCTCTCATGCTCCTTTAATTTTTTAGATTCATAACATACCACATGATCCTTTTGACTGATAACTCTCTCGAGCCCTTCTTTGCATGCATCAGTGTATACAAAAACATATTCATCTAGATATGCAATCTTCAATATTGGGGCATTTGTCAATATGTCTTTCAGCTGCTGAAAACTCTCTTCACACTTGGGAGTCCATTCAAATTTCACTCCCTTCTTTTGAAAAGAAGTGATTGGGATTGCAATCTTTGAGAATCATTTTGTGATTATCCGGTGATAACCAGAAAGATCCATGAATGATCTGAACTCTGTGACATTTCTTGGCATTAGCCATCCTTTAATGACCTCTATATTTTTAGGATCAATTATTATCCCTTCTGCTAAAATTATATGCCCTAAGTAGTGAATCTTATTTTGATAAAATATGCACTTACTTATCTTAGCATACAACTTATGCTCTCTTAAAGCTTGCAACACTATTATTAAATGTTGCTCATGTTCATTTTTTGACTTAGAGTGGATGAGTATATCATCTAGGAACACAATCACAAACTTGTTCAAGTATTCCATGAACATTCCATTCATCAGGCACATGAAAACAATTGATGCATTTGATAATCCAAATGGCATTATCGTGAACTCATAATATCCATATATTATCCTAAATGTTGTCTTATTGATGTCTTCTTCCTTTATCCTCACTTGATGATAACCTAATCTCAAGTCAACCTTGAAAAATATTCTTTCATATTTTAGTTGATCAAACAAATTATCAATACTTGGAAAATGATATTTGTTATTTATGGTAACCTTATTCAACTACCTAAAATCAATGTACAACCTTAAGCTTTGATCTTTCTTCTCCATGAATAGAATTGGAGCACCCCAAGGTGACACACTTGGATGTATATACCCCTTCTTTAATAATTCTTCAAGCTACATCTGAAACTCCTTCAATTATAATGTTCTCATTCTGTAAGGTGTCTTGAACACTGGGGTAACTCCTAGCACCAAATCAATAGAGAAATCAATGTCTCTCTTTTATGAAAATCCTAGGATTTCCCTAAAAACATCTTCAAAATACCTCAAGACCAAATGGTCTTCAATGCTTTTCATTTTATCTTTGGTTGTGTCTTCCATATGGGTTACAAAAATCTAACATCCCTTCCTGAAGCTCTTTTTCAACTACATAGCTAAAATCTCTCTAACGACTACAACTCTTGGAATGTCTTGAACATTTCCTTACTTCCCTTCTTCATCAAGACAAGTGATTTCCTTTTTGTAACAATCTAGGAAAACATGGTGTTTTTCCAACCAATCCATGCGAATTAGACAAACATATGAGCCCAATGGTATGATGTTCACATCTACCTTTGTACTGAGTCCATTCATGTCTATTGGAAAATATTTAATGTAACGTACCCAACACCCATGTTGAGTCTTGTCATTATGAAAAACAACTTATCTTGCCAAAAACGAATCTAAAAATGCCCCATACATATAACAAAAACCCAAGGGGTGGCAAGCCCATAAAATTTACAAAAAACAACATGCTAATTTATCCATACTTCTACAACATTTATAAAATCATGAATGCATGCAAACTCAACAAAACATCCCATAACATTTATATATCCTTTACACAACAGAATAATCATAATAAAAATAATAAAAAAATTATATGTTTATAAATATAATCCAACTGGCTGCATACAAAGGATGAACCTCCTAGCCATAAGCATTGTTGCTCCAAATCTCAACATCAGGCCACTCCCCTGCTGAGGCTATGAGTCCACAATTAGATAAGGTTCTTTGAATTTCCACTCTCCACACTCAACAACCCAAACATAATCTCTACTCCTACAACAGTTCCAAACCACCAATTATCTCTTCCTCACAACCTGAAAAACCCAAGGAATGTACCCCTTTCACTACACTCATTCCCTTGGGTTATACCGTCATTTATTAGGGCTTCTAGTGGACTAAGTTGGCCATGAACCTTTTAGCTAGGGACCTCAAGAACTCTCAGTTTTTTCAGGAGTGCTCACAATAACCTTCATATGGATCTTGAGCCATTTCCTCAATAGGAAACACACTACAGTATTAGAGTATGTTTTATAGGCACACGTGACTCATTTCTAGCATAACACACAACCAAAAAATGGCTTCCCTCAAGCAAAACATGGATGGTGCTCTTCCCAACACTCCTCTCTTTTCCTTTGTTGCCCAAAAAATTTCTGTAAAAGTTGTCTCCCTTCTGCATACAAATTTCCTTTTTTTTTTTCTTGCTTTCTTGACTCTCACTCTTCCCAAAGATTATGGTACTTCATCCTATGCTCTCCAATAACTATGGGATGTGACCTCTCACACCCACCCTCTTACATGTGTTAAATGATTCACTTTTGGAACACTCAACAACAAAAAGAAGGTTTACATAATGATAATAATTTTAAGTATGTGGGTTGTATTAATACCCATGAGTAATTTCCCCTTGAACCTCTCTCTCTTATGGAATCATATCCCCTCATCATTTTCATCATTATTTCATTGCATCCAAGAATTGTTATTTTTATTAATTATTTCAATATACATAATATACAATTCGATCTCCAACCATATTAACCAATATGAGAACTTTGCCCCAATTATATCGGCTCACCAACCTAATTTATGTTTATACAATTACATTACAATTTGTGGGGATTAAAACTGGGGATGTTACATTCCCTTCCCCCTTATTTTTGCATTGTCCTCTATGCACAACACCATACAATGTTCATACAATTTTAAAGCTAGGCTCTCTGGCCTTCAATCAACATATAGGATCTCTCACCTAATATCACACAATAATTTCAGCCTAAGTATAAATACATAGGCACTTCGACCCCAAAATACAAATACATAGGCACTCTGGCCCCGAAACATAGATACATAATCACTCCAGCCCCAAAACATAGATACATAACCCACTAATATTCTCCTACAACTATCCCAATTTCGACCATCTCTCTTCCACCAACCTTCCCAACCCAAGGAATGTACTCCCTTCACTATTATCGGTCAATCGGGTTGCATCATTCATTTATCAGGGTCTCTTGGCATAGGTAACTAGGAATATCATTACTGGGAACTCAAGGGAACTCTTTGCTAGGAAAAATAGCAGGAAAAAGTAACCAGTAACAACCTTGATGCTACAATGCAACTCACACAAAAGTTCACTCTTCATGCCTGACAACTTGGATCTTTTGCAAGCTTGACAACTTGCTTCTTCTATAGGCCTGACAAACTGCTTTTTCATGTCATACTCACCCTCTAGGCCCATGCATCCCTTTCACTGTTATACAGTTTATCATGTGATCCATCATTTTCCAAGGTGTCCTTACACAGACAAATGCCAATTTACTGCTAGAATTCCACTATAAATTTTCAACATGTGAAAAACATCCCATATGCATCATATGCATGCATTTAACATGAGACATCATCATAATTTTTCAATTATAATTTTCAAATCTATTTTATACAGGAATTTTTTTTCTTCCAAATATGATTTTTATGCTCATTATATTTGGCTCCTATAGCTGTAGATATCATTCTTCCTTGTGGGATTACATTCTTTCCATATCCAAGACCACTCTACTTGCAATTTTTTCAGTTTCCATGCATCCAAAAAAATTGTTAGCATATCATAACAATTTGCAATTATTAATTTCTCAAATATGTTTTACACGAGAAACTAAAATTTCCCAGGAGCGTGTTTTGTGCTCATTATGTTTGTCTCTCACAAAAGTATACATCAGTCTCATTTATGGGATTACACCCATGCCATATCCAAGACCATTATTCTTGCATTTTCTCAATTCTAATGCAATCAAATAGATTATTAGCATTCATGCACATTTACAGCAATTCATGAAATGATCTCAGAATTGTATCTAACCAACAATTCAATCATTTCCATCCATTATTCATATGAACACGAAATTAACTTATCATTCCTATACATGCATTATCAATATACCAATCCTTTCATAATGCAATCAAAATTCACCCAATAAATAAAACCAACATGCTAATAATCATGGCCACATTTACACAATGCATCATTGCATCGAATCTGGAATACCACATATCTATGCCATGTATTCAACCATGGTGAGTTGGAAGGTATATCCCATGCCCCAACATATCATCAAAACTCTTCCCCAATTACATCATCGATTATTTGGATACCTTCCTTTTCATCCCATACACAACCCTATGAATATAATTCCCTTAGTGCTCTCTTGTGTAGGAAAAGTGGTTGCAATCCAAACATTGAATATTCAGGGAAAGACCATTACGCACTTGTATGGTGCTATTTTCCTTCCATTTCCAGCCACATCATGGCCTCACACATGACCATATATAATGTAATTCATTTCTACAACATGTGTAATGTTTCCCAACTTAACTTGGTTATGATCTCATAACCAACTAACACAATATGAAATTGAATTTTACATAAATGCATTCAAACATCAATAAAACTTGTATATTCAAGGCCCTCTACCTTTAAATCAATCTCAAATATTGAAAATATAGCTAAGGTAATTCTTACCTCAATTCCCTTTAGAATTTATGCATAATAATTAACCCCAAATGCATAACTACATGGTTGTTATTAGTTTACTCGATGCTACCTGACCAATTGATATTGTTGTGGCAGCTTGCAAGCTCCCTTTTATTGACCTCTTAATCAACATTCTACCATCCTCATTTTATATCCACATGGATGGTTTTCATATGCAATAGCATCATCAATATCTTCATCCATGCTATAACCAATTTCCTGAATACACAATCCATCTTTAGTTTTACTCAAATATCGCTACATCATTAGTTCATATATATATATTGTTTGCAACATGCTTGTAGACTAAGAGTGATATATATATATATATATATCACCATACCACTCTTAGTCTACAAGCATGCCACAAACATGTTCAATCATGTCCATATGTAAAAACACACATGAATATGCATTAAACATTGAAACTTATCATGCCCACTTCATGCATATGCATTCTATGTTTATCATATGTATCATGCATCACTTCTTTCTTGCACTCCAATGCATATGTGTTTCAGTTTTTTTTTTTATGTTGTTGTTGTATATGGCTGTACTAGAATCCCTATAGATCCTTGCTTCTCTACACTATCATTGTCTCAGTTTTACACCAATGACAATAGAGGTAGCTTCTGTGCCTACATATTCTTCCCAATATTGCTACCATCAATAGTTTCTTCAACATGTGCAGTCTTCCACACATGCATGTTTTAGAATGTAATCTAGGATTCTTGGCATAAAAAGAAAGCCTCTGCATTCCATTGTCTTTCTTTCACAAACCAACAAATCATAGCTTTAACCTTTCAATAGGGTATTTATATAGTCCCTCCTCATGGAATGATCTCAACATGCAACTCCCTGCTGCACCTCAATCTTTTTGGATGTTCATCATTATTAGCATGAGACTTCAAGAAATAAACATAAGCATGTTTCCCTCTTCCATTATTCACACTAGTGCATATATTTTTCAGTTTTATTTATGTTTTCAAAAATATTTTAGTTCTTTGCACCCCTGGCCAAGCCCAACTTGTGTGACTTGCATTTCTAGCCAATCTATCCACCAGTGTTTCCATCTCATAGTTTTTTCCTTTATGCAAAGAAACATATTTTGCATCATTTCACTTCCCCCCTGCAGCTCTTTGATTCTTCAAACAATTGTTCAATCTTGACCTTTTTACTTGTACAACAAAGATAGTTCCTTTTAGGTTCCATCTCTGTTGCATACCATGTCAAGCATAGAACCATTTTCTTCCTCATGTGTCTTCTTAGGATTTTTTCTCTCTAAAGACCACTTCCCTATTTTCTTTCCATCCTATTATACCTTGGAGATACACTCAGTACCCTCGAAATGTACTCAACATTCTCTATATTCATAAGCAATTCCTTTTATTGTTGTCATAGTTATTTTGATTTCTACAATGCTCCAACTAGCCTGGAATACACTTCATGATACCTATTCAGTCATCTCAATATGCTCAAGGACTTTGATCAGTCCTAGAATCCTTCTTCCATTTATGGAGTCCCCACTATTCATGCATTAATCATAAATTGTGAATATGCTTTCTTATTTGGCATCAACATTTGATATGCACATTTTTCATATAGAAATATTTTATTTATTTATTTTTATTTCTTTATTTATCCAAATGAAACTCCATTATCGATCTTCCAAACTACTCACTGCACCAAGAAGTCTGATCCTTATAGCTTCCTAAGGGAACCAATGTACATATTTTTTTGAAGCATTACCCCTGCCTTTTTCCTCATACCTTTAGATTCTCTTTCATATTCCACATGTGTATAGAACTCCTTATAAACCTTATATGTTCCATAAGTAACCCTTATCTACTGAGAATTTTTCATACAACCAAAATTGTCATCCAAAAACTATAGTTTACAATTCTGGAAAAATATGCACAATTTTCCCACTTTATGATCAACATTCATCTTCCCTATGATTCCTTGTGAGTTGAGATACTCAATTCATAATTTTGGGTGGATATATGGATTCTCCTATCCAATATATTTCCAATGACTCATTTCTTTCCCAAATATGAGCTTTGAGTAGAAAGTTATATTCATATGAATATTGTCAATTTACCCCTTTTTGTACACTTTCTCCACTGGTGTAATTTTACTACAAGGCCAAATTATGTCTACTGCAGAATAAAAATACATCAAGAACCAAGGAAATTTTTGTATGATACATAGATAAAAAAATGTTACAAGGAATTCATAAAATCTATCATATTTTCGTTCTGATGTTCCATTCAACAATTACAACAATATGGAAATGACAACTTTGTCATTTTCACCCCTTTTTCCAGACTTAGAATTTTTAGAATGACAACTTTGTCATTTTCACCCCTTTTTCCAGACTTAGAATTTTTAGTCAAGCAAACTATGTCCCAAACTGTGCACTTCTGGAAAAATTTCACTAAATGAAAGTTGTTTGTCTTAATGAATATATAAAATGCTGAATAAATAAATACAAATTCTAGTTTTTCCATCTACGGACCCTTTTCCTCTAAAAATACTAGAAATTCCCAAAAAGTGGTCTAGAATAGTGGATTTTTTCCTATTTTAGCATCCCCATTCCAAACTCCTTAGAATTTATTCAATTTCCCCATGGGTTATTTTCACGTATTCTGTTAGACTCCCTCCAAGAATTTCAACTTAAGCTGGATCTCTGCCAATGATATGGACCGAGATCTTTAAAAACCACTATTTTGCATTTTCTAACAAACCCAAGAAAAAATGGTAGTGTCCCTCTTTGTAACTTTTGTAGATCTCCTCTCAGCAGAAAATACCCATAAGTTTCATATCAATCTAACTAAATTTTGAAACTGGAGGATAGTCTTTCATACGTGGCAATCTGCTAACATGGAACTGACATGGTGTTGTCGTGGATTCGATCACCAGGCACCGATAAATGATTCCCCTTCTCCTCACTTGTATATAAATCTAGTCCAATCCATTGATTCCCCTTCTCCTCACTTGTATATAAATCTAGTCCAATCCATTGGATCATCGACCTACCAGCCTACTACCCCCCCATGCTACAACTTGTGACCAATGCTACACCGGGCTATTGGCCCACTGGGCCATAGGGGCACCAGCCCATTGGGTAATTTGCACACACCTCCTACAAAAATATATTTGGTCAAATATAGTCCACTGATCCACTAGGTAACATACCACTTCCCTGTGCAACCTCAAATAAGTTTGGTCCGATATGGACCATTGGCCCACCAGGCATACTAAACTATCAATCACTGGGGAAAACTCCTTCCTACTTCCTCCTTGAACTTACCTTTGATTTTGGTCCGATTTGATCTACCAGGCATACCAGGCCATTGGGGCACCAGCCTACCAGGCACCCTGCTAACCAACTGTTGGCCCTTGACCAAGTTTTGGGAGATCCTTGGTTAAGTTTGACCTATTTGGGAGATCCTTGGTTAAGTTTGACCTATTTTGGGACTTCGACAACCTGTTGAAGGAGGAGTGCAAGACGAAGCAAATATCATGGGATCTCGGCCCCTTTTTGGGTCCTTTTTGGGATTTGGGATTATGTAACGGGTATGGGATGTCAGCCCATGGGTTTACACATGTTTAGGCCTATTTTGTAAAGTATAAATAGATGTCTAGGCAATGTAAGAAGGAGGCAATTACAAATGGCTAAGTGCTAGATCTATGTGATTGAAGGATTGTAAGTGCTCTGTGCATATTATGTGAGGCTTGCAGAGATAAGTGCAAGTCATTGTAAGAGGCTGTGGAAGGATGCATGCTTAGATCCACTTGGGGAAGGAGAATCTAGCGAGCTGTGTAGATCTACTGTCCTATGTGGAGTAGGGTTTTGAGGCTATGTACATGTAACCTATTGAAGAAGATAATAAAGAAGAAGAGTTGGTGGACATAGCCCCAGGGTGGGGGTGAACCATGTATATGTTGTGTTGGTGGACATAGCCCCAGGGTGGGGGTGAACCATGTATATGTTGTGTTGCTCTGCTTTGTGAAATGTGTTGATGTGTTTATGTCTTTACTTGCTAAGTGCTTTGATATAGATAGATAGATCTGTTTATGATTTGTGCTAATGATGCATATGGATATTAGATCTGACTTATATGAATGTGCTTAGTGCTTGAATCTGCTAGATATGATCTGTTCCATCATGCTAAGTGCTGCTAGATGCCAGATCTGGTTGACCACTGCGCTATACTATGATTAGGGTTTAATTGCGCTATAACTAAGAACTGAATATTGATAAATATAACTGCCAAGTGCTCTGTTAAGTGTTAGAGTCACAGATCTGTGTCCCAGCTAAGGTTGCAGACATCTGAGTCTTGCAACCACCCCTGCCTCTACCTCAGGTGAGACTTCATTTGCTTCACAGGTGTTGCCGAAAGGACCGATAGTTAGGGTTTTGTTGGTGTGATTTTGTAGCGTTGAACCCCGGGTCTGCCCTTGTGCCAACAAATGGTTCTGTTGTCGGGACTGAAACTGTGATTGTTGGGAACTAAGGGAGAAGAAGCTTTGTGCAAAGATTCATCTTGAAACTGTGTAAGCTCTGTGCGTGGATCTATGCCCTAGTGCGCAGTATTTTACTTGATCTAAAAAGAGAAGGCCAGATCGGAAGAAAAGAAGTGAGATCTTAATGCTTTGTTCTCTAAGAAAAGTAAAAGTGGAAGTTTCTGAAGAAAAGAGGTAAGATCTATAAGCTCGGTGCTCTGATAAAGGTAAGAATAGTTAAAAGTTTTTAGATCTGAAAGCTTTGTGCTTTGTAGAAGTAAGATAAGTGAATTTTTTTTCTAGAGCATAGATCTAGGTATGTTTGATAGACTCTATCCTAGCTTGAAAACTAGGGCATTAATATATGAAAGAAAGTTTGACATGAATAGATCTCATAGATATGTTATACCTATGCATAGAAAGAATGTTTGGACTAACAAATGGATGCAAGATCCTAGAAAGGTTTTTTGTAGGCTAGCTACCATGATCCTGGTGCAGATTACAAAATAAGTTGGGGATCATTTAAGAGAAAGAGAGGATTAACCTTATGTTACAGTTGCAGAAGACTGAGACATCTTGCTAAGGAATGCCTTGGTGGGAGATCTAGTTGTTTATGTTGCAAAGCCTTAGACCACGAAGTATTGGATTGCCCTAGAATGATTGCTAAGATTGAAGTCATAAATCTAAATAAAGAAAAACCTGAGGCAGATCCAGAAATAGCAGAACCCTAGAGAGAATCAGAAAAGATATTACTACATATGAAAGACACCTTGAATGAC
>CBVK0100634035.1:0-26830 GCA_900067695.1 Picea abies | reverse complement strand
CGAGACATGATCTCCTAGTTATCCCTAGATATCGGGGATAACAAGACCTAGATCTATCATATCAAATTCATAAGCTAGTTCCTTTTTGCATTGGATGATAAGAGACTCTTCACCTGTTATGAATAGATTGTCAACATATAATAGTAGAATCACAGGTGCATTATCCACAACTTTGTAGTAAAGGTTTGGATCTGCATGACTCTTGGAGAAACCAAGTCTCGTTAGATAGCTATCCATTCTGGCATACCAAGCCCTTGGAGCTTGCTTGAGTCCATATAAAGATTTCTTTAATCTGCACATGTGAGTGTCTCTGGAATGTACCTCAAACCCTTGAGGTTGTTCAATATATACTTCTTCTTCGATTGCTCCATTGAGGAAAGTTGTCTTTACATCCATCTGATGTAAGTTGCATCCCATGGAAGCGGCAAGAGATATGATAGCTCTAATGGAAGTATATCTAGCTACTGGAGAAAATGTTTCGTCATAGTCTTCTCCCTCCTTTTGGGAGAACCCTCTAGCTACAAATCTTGCTTTGTATTTATCCACGCTTCCGTTTGCTGCATGTTTGATCTTGTATACCCATTTTGAAGTTACCACTGATTTTTCTTTAGGTCTAGTTACGATTTCTCATACATCATTTTTCATAATGGATTGGCGTTCTTCCATCATAGCTTCTTTCCATTGTCCCTTTTGAACTGCTTCTTCGAATGTGGTAGGTTCTTCATCTAGAAGCTTCGTCATATACGTTGCATAGCTTGAGTATCTTTTAGGCTTCTTACTTTTTCTGAATGTTCCTTCAGGAACCTTAAGTCTTTTTGCGTCTTGTAAAGTAGCTTCCAGCCAAGCTGGTCGTTTCCTGGTCTTAGGTATGTTGTTTGAATCATTGGTCTCACAAGGTTGCATAGGATGATCAGGTTGTTCTTTTTCGTCATCTTGGTTTTCTGTGCTTTCTTCAGTAGGTTCTTCATTCTCTTCTTCTTCTATCGTTTCTTCTACAGATTTCTTGAAAGCCATCTTTTCATTGAATGTCACGTCTCTGCTGACTTCGATCTTATGTTGTTTCGAAATATAGATTCTATAAGCCTTGGATGAATCGCTATATCCCACAAATATCCCCTTCTTTCCTGAGGGTTCTAGTTTATTCCTTTTATCCTTGAGAATGTGAGAGTAAACAGGACATCCAAATATTCTTAGGTTTTCCACAGTAGGTTTCTTACCTGAGAAAGCTTCTTCTGGAGTCATGTCCTTCAATATATGGTGATGACTTCTGTTCTGCACATATATTGCTGTCATGGCTGCTTCTCCCCACAAAAACATGGATAGACCTTGATCATTTAGTAGTGCTTTTACGGTTTCTTCGATAGATCTGTTCTTTCTTTCTGCTACGCCATTTTGTTGAGGATTATGAGGAACAATTAGCTCCCTCCTAATCCCTGCCGATTTGTAGAATGCAACGAATTCCTTTGATGTGTATTCTCCTCCATTATCTGTTCTTAAGGTCTTGATCTTCTTGTTCGTGAGGTTTTCTATCTCTGCTTTGAATTCTTGAAACTTGCTGAATACTTCGTCTTTTGTCTTCAGTAGATACAGCCAAGTCTTTCTTGAATAATCGTCTATGAAGATTATGTAGTAAAGAGATCCTCCTAGAGATTTGACTGGCATCAGACCGCAAACATCTAAGTGTATTAGATCTAGAATCTCCTTAGATCTATTGTTGCTGCTTGGAAATGGTTTCTTGATATTCTTTCCAAGAGCACAACCTTTGCAAATTCCTTCATGTGTAGATTGTAATTCTGGTATTCCTTCAACCATCTTTCTGAGAAAAGGTAATGCTTGATAATTAATGTGAGCATACCTTCTATGCCAAAGTTCATTGGGATTGACTTCGTCATGTATGAGAGCTTCTTCATTTCGTTCTAGTAGTCTATACAGATTTCCTTCACGACTTCCAATAACCCTAGCATTCTCTATGCTGGAGTCTTTATGCCATGATAACACTTTTCCATCTACGAAAGCTATTCTGTTTCCTTTGTCTTCTAGGCAAGATATGGATACAAGATTCTTTTCTAAACCAGGTACATATAAAACATTGCTTAAGTGAACACTGTTACCTGTTTTCAACTTGACAAAGGCTTGTCCAAATCCTTCGACTGGGTAAGTGCTTTTATCTCCAAGCTCTACCTTGTACGATGTCTTCTTCTCATTTAGATTTGAGAGTCTGGCTTGATCTCTCGTCATGTGCCTAGAAGCTCCACTATCGATTATCCACATGTCATCTTCAATCGTTCCAGTGAGTGCTGAGTAGTGTAGAAGACTGATTTTTCACTCATGTCTTCGGTTGACTGGTAGGTGGTCATGCCTTGATCCAAAACTTCAACTCTGACGTTTCTGTCTTCTGAGAGAGCCAAAAGGTGCGCTGAACTAGGGCGCATCTGAATATCTTCTCCTTGAGCGAGATGCTCCATTACAAGGTTCCAGATCTGAGATTTAGGGTTTCTGCAACTGCTCCTGCTAGTAACCCTAGTGACAGTGTCTTGGAAGTTGCTCCTGCTAGTAACCCTAGCGGCAGTTCCTCAGCGAGCTCAATATCCTAATGGCTATTTTTCCTTCCAGCATTTAGACTGAATGAAGGAGGTGTGGGCCCATAACCTTTTAGAATATGAAAGGATGTGCTTGTTTAACCATTGACAATATCACTATTGTCACCCAACCATAGGCCGAAGCCACCCTCCGAGCACCTTGACCTTGATAGTGAGAAGAATCTTGGTAGCAAGCCAATAGCCAAGCAAGGCTAATGCACCAAGCAAGAAAGTAACCAAAGCTGATCAGATAGTCCAACCCAAAACTGGCGCAACACCTTCCCCAGAACTTGCGCACAAGACTGCCAGACTGCAGTGCACACAAGTGACTTCTGCAATTCTGAGAATGTGACAAATGAGAGATTGGCGCCCTGTATTTATAGTATTCCCGGCAGACTTGCCTGGGCCGACTTCTCCTTTGGGTACTAATTAATTCATATTAATTATCTTTCTTCAGCCGACATCTCGTCTAGGGTTACATTCATTTCTTTGCTTCCTTCTAGAATATTCTAATCTTGTCAAAGGTCACAATAGAGGTTCATACCTCCCGAAGCTACCATAATATCAACACTTGTAGTGACCATATTTTCGACAGTTGAGGCATTGTATTTTTGACATATCCTTTTCTTGATTTGGTTTCTTCCTTAAGCCAAACTTCCTCTTATTCCTGAAATTCTTGAACTTTGCTGTGAAGGCTTGATCATCATATTTTTGGGATTTCTCTTTTGCGCTAATCCTTGATTCTTCTTGTGCACAAGAAGTCCAAAGCTCTTCAAATGTGGGATACTCCTTTCTTGTACTCATGCTTGCGGCAAATGCATCCCATGTCTTGGGAAGGCCATTGAGTACTATATTTACTAGTTCCTTTTTTGAAATGCTTTCCTCAAAAGCTTGTAGTTGATCTCTTAACTGAGAGATTCTTACAAAGTATGATGTTATACTGTCATCATCATTCATTTTCATGTCACGGAGCTCATTATACAGATTCATCACTTGTCCAATATTTCTGACTGAGAAGAGGTTAGTTAGGGCATCGTACATCTTCTTAGATGAGTCAAGGTGAGAAATGTAGGGTATCAAATGGTCCTTTATAGAGTCCACTATGATGCTCATAGCATTGATGTCATTGTCCTTGAACTTCTCCATAATTGCAACGTTCCAAGGTTCCTTCTCTTTTCCTGCTTCAAACTGTGGTTCCATAATTTTCCCTTTTACGATATCCAACACTTTATTCTTGACAAGGATGAGGTCAATCCTTGTCTTCCATGCTCTGAAGTTAGAAACCCCTTCTAACTTGTTTTCTGACTTCATAGAGTAAGTCATGACTGCTTTGACTTGGTCAACCTTTGACTTTGACTTGGTCAACCGTTGACTTTGACCAAAAAGTCAAATTTGACACCTTGCCTTGCTGAGAGTACCGGGAGGTGCGCTAGGCTAGGGCGCACTAGGATATCTAGGAATTAGGTCAATCTCTCCAATTAAGGTGCATCAACAATAGGGTTAGGGTTTCATAGCTGCAACAAAACTTTGACTGCAACTGCAGCTGAGCAAATCCTCCCAATCTATCTTCCAGCAGTTAGACTGTTTGAAGATTGTGTGGGCCTATAACCTATTAGAAAAATAGGTGTGCTTGTTTCACCATAGACAATATAGCAATATTGTCACCCAACCATAGGCACAAAGGCCACCCCCGAGCACCTTAACCTTGACAGACAGAATAATTCTGGAAGCAATCCAATAGCCAACCAAGGTAGCGCACCTTTCTCCAAGGCTAGCGCACCAAGCAAGAATAACCAAAGACCAAGTAGAAAGTCCAAACCATAACCAAGAGACCAAGTCACCACTGTTGCAGCTATAGCTGTCCTGCAGTCATGCGCACTTCTTGTCCTTATGCAGTTGTGAGTGAGTGACAAATGAGCTCTAGCGCCCTCTATTTATACTGCTCTTATCTCACTTGACTGGGCCGAATTCTTTTTCTGGGGGCTAATAACTCAATATTAAATATTCTCTGGAGTTGACTTGTCTTCTAGGGTTATTATCCAACGTTTTAGGGTTTCTCTTGCTTCCCGAAATATTCTAGTCTTGTCAAAGGTTACACGTGGAGGTTAATACCTCCCGCAGCTACCATAATATCAACAATTTCATCAAGGAAGTCATACATCAACATGTATCATCAACCATCCACATGATCATAGGTGGTCCACAACCGATTCTACTACCATGAAAAGAAAGAAATCACCAAGACAACCAAAGAATCAACATCAAGATATCCATGACTACATCACTAATAACCTCATGAAATGAAGGACACCCCCTAGGCCATCAATCCGTAAACATGTCGTAAGTGTAGTGAAAATTTTCACTAGTGTAGGCCTTGTTGTCGCCTTTATACACACTTGGGCTATTGTGGAAGAAATCTTCAATCCACTTAGTGTGTCCTTGGGGGCAAGTCTCGAGTCAAGGTGCTGTCACCTGATCCTCGACTCCTCCATCTAGGCCAACTCCTAGCGAAGCCAAGGGGGGTAGTCCCTAACAAAAACACTATGGATTTAAGCCAATCCAAGCAAAAGAAACCATTCTAGGAGTTTATTGCAAAATAAAACAGTTCAAGTAAAGTATTCAACACTCGTTCATTCTATAGATAAGATAAGCTTTGATAACATAAAAGATGTCCAACTATAAAAGATGTTTGCACAACAAAGTAAATGATACCTGCAAGTAACTGAAAGTTTATTAGACAATCACAATAACATGAATGAAAATGAAATACTGCTCATAAAGCAAAAGATTGTGAAACATGAGACTAGTGCCTTAAAAGTATCGTGGGCAGTTGTTGAACTCGTGTTTTATTAAGTTGTGTTTATTGAAGGTAGATTAATGAGAAAAGTGTGGCCTCTCTAGAGACTATCTCTTTGTTTGGAAATATGTTGAGAGCTTACCGAAACCCCAAGGCTTCACCAGTGATTTCAATGAAAGTGTTAGAGGTCCAACACGGGGAGAACCTAGATCTCAAAGTTCCCGTCTGACTTCACACACTCCCTTCATGCGGTTTCCCTCGCATTAAGATAACAACTATTGAGATTTCCCTAATAACTACTTTGCACTGACCAACCCCAGTTCTAATGAATCCCAGGATCGAGCTAGGCTTGCAAGGGTTTAGAGCATACACTAGGGAGCTGAGGGGAAGGTTTATTTTAAAGCAAGAAAATAAAATACTGAAAGAGAAATGCAAAAAAAATGAAGTGTTTTCTAATTACTAACAATAAAAAATTACTTTGCCAAAAGAAATTAAGTGTTGTGATTGATTGACTGGTTAATTCCCTTAAATTGTGTGTTTGGAAAGTAAAAGCAAGAAACCCATAGAGAATGAAAGCACACAACCACAACACCGATCACCCTAAAGGGGATGACGAAACTGGGCACTATGAGGCCCGCTTTTATTAATGCCTATTACACTTGAGAATCTGAGTTCTCTTTTTTCTCTTTTTTTTGAACTTTTGGATCCTTATAAAATGGATCAAATGAAAGGAAATTATTGCAAAAGACTTTCTAAAAGTCTTGGTCTTCAAGGGGTACAACTTGGGCTAGAATTTCTTCACTTTAGCTTCAACTTCGCCAGAGTTTCCCCTTGTTTTGTGATGGATCTGCTAAAAACTAGCAAAGAAAAAGATTAGAAAACTAATTAAAGCAATCTAAACAAATGCAAAAGATAAATGCTTTTGTATTTTCAATATCTTGCAAGTTTTATCAAGTAAAGGAAAATGTTTTTTAGAAGAATTTATGTTTTTTTGAAGAGGTTAGAGGGCTCATGTTTGCTTGTATGCTCCAAACTTGTCCAAATTGGACAGAGTTTCTCCTTGGCTGTCCAATAACCTGCAAAAATCAGCAAGAAGAATACCCCAAAAGATGATCAAAATGATTTTGGAACAACTTAGGGGATTGATTAAAACTTCTTGAAAAATTAAACAAGAAACCAACCACTTCAAACTAACAAACTTTATTGCTGATTTTTGCTTATTGTTCGGACAACAAGTAGCTAGGCACTTGAAATGTTAGATATAACAATAAAAAAAAATGGAAAAGATCAAATTTTACCCTTTAAAAATATCAGAAAATCGCTTAATGAAAGGGGATCTTTTCTTGTGTTAGATCTAGATTCGTTAGATAAACTTTAAATAAAAATCATATCTAGAAATCCTATGCATGCATAAGATAAACTAAAGAAATTAGTTTTAGCCTTAGAGATTAGATTCAAATGCTTCAATATAGATAATAAGTAACCAAAAAATTAAATATTAGAAGGGTGAGAAAGAGAGAGAGAAAGTCTTTCTTCAAGACTTGAATCTTGGGCTATGGGCTCTTCCAGTGAAAGGATGAGGGACTCGTTCTCAAAGGATCTTGAAGTATATGGAAGATTGCACTCAAATCAACCACCACTTCAAGTATTAAGGCCACCCCTATTAAGGCCAATCTACAAATTGAAATGCATATAAACAAGATACAGTTACCTCATAAATTTAAACCATGAAAATCAACATCCACACAATGTTACCATTCACCATGTGACCTCCAAAGTCTTCTTTGTTCAAACTTGAAATAATGTTACAAATATACAATAGAATAACATAAGTTCTTTCCCCCAGGCTTTGACTAAATAAAATGAGGAGGGTCGTCCTTCTTTTATAGTGAAAAGGGTGAAAACTCCAAGGTGAGGCCGCATGGGAGGAGAGGAAGTGTGCACTAGCTAAGTAGGGATGTGCATGGGTTAAGGGAAGATTGAGTGGAGAGGGAGTGGAGTGAATGGGAGGTCAGGTATAGTGATGTGAGGTGGAGTGGAGTGGAAGGGGAGTGGAAGTGGAGTGGTAGGTGAGGAGAGGGCGAGTCCCACATTGGGATTAGCGCCCCTCTCTTGTGAATTCACCAACCAACTAGAGAGAGGTCGAGTAGGAGCATTGGGATCTCCTCCCATGCCATCTCAACCAACTAACTCGCCCTCACTAGGAGAAGAACTCGCTAACTTAGCCTGAGACTCCAGACATGAGGAAACATGTCCTCGACATGTTTGCTAAAATTTAGAAAATTTAATTATTATGTCTTTTTTACCTTTCTGAGAGAAAAAATCAATTTTGAGTGATTAAAATCACTTTTTTGCCTCAACAAAGGGGGGATAAGGGTTTAGGAGGTGCTTTGGCTTAGAAAACGAGCACAAACATGGCATTCGACAACAACTGATGCCACTTTTATGACTTTATTCACTTTTACAATTAAAATTACCGTTTTACAAGAAATTTTTTATTGACTGAAAACTTTAAAAAATCCTAGGGGGGGACTTAACGCAATTTCCATATGACTCAATAGATATGACTTAGCATGAATATATATACATTTAGACACTAGACATTGGTTATACCATGCCAAGGCCTAACCACCAACACATACTCCAACTTTGGAGGTGAATTGAGTGAAAAAACTTAGAAATTATTAATCGCCTAATTTCTCAGGAAATAAATAATTAACAAGTGAAAAAAAAATCTCTAGAGTACATTCTCGTGCTCAGGTCTTAGGTGGCCAAGTCTTTTACAAAATTCCATGCTAAGATCATTTATTACAATGCCCTTGAAGCGATGGAAATGCGGAAAACGTTGGTCAAATAGATCGATTGAACTTCTGAACTCTAAATTTTGAACAAGGAGTTGTTCAATCTTTGGCGGCTCGCTGGAAGTCCATCCTAGTGAAACTTGGTGGATAACAGGCCTCATGCAATAATGTCAGATTTGACCTTTATTTAGATAATAGAGAGATCCTGCTACAATAGATTTGCAGATTTGGAAGAGTACCATAACAATGTCTAGGTTGGAATAATAACTGCTACAAAATACTCAAGACTGAAGATAATAGCCTCCAAAGGAAATACAATGAGCTGATGAAAAGCACAAGATTGATTTCTTTCCTTCCAAGAGTCAGATCCAAACCCCCCTAGCTGAGTTGTGCCCTTCTTGATAGCTGAATACACTCAATATTTCGTCTCTACTGCTAGAGACCTCCAAATGCTATGAAATTGGCTGGAATAGTAGATCGGGGCAATACAAATCCCCTGGTGAAGTCTTAGGATGAATGGTGAAGATCTGGTCCTCCAATAGATGAAACCTCAAACTGAGTTGCGCCCTCCTGGATGGTTGAAGAGACCCAATATTTCCGTCTCACTGCTAGAGACCTCCAAATGCTCAAATGCTATGGAAATGACTAGAGTAGTAGATTGGGGCAAGACAAACCCCCTAGTGAAGTCTCAAGCTAAATGGTGAAGATTTGAACCTCCAGATCACTGAATCCTCAAATTGCAGTGCACCCTCCTCTCCAACTCCTGCCAAGCTCCAGTAAATAATATGGCAGATAAATCTCCTCCAGAATAGGCTAGAAAGGATGCCCTATAGCATAGAAAGAAAACCCAGAAGTCCTTTGGCTCAAAAGCCTTCTCATCCTCCTAGATCGAATTGATCTCCTTCAGAAGGTGCGCCCCCTGCTAGAAACCCCCTCAATGCTACGCACTGATCTCTTCTGTGATGATGGATGTGACCTGAGCTTGCTGTAGAATGGTGTGGGAGGAATATTGCACCCCCGGGACCAAGCTTGGATCAATATTGGTGGAAGCTTTCACCACCGAGTTGATCTCTAGGGTTTGTAACCTCAAACCCTCAAAATGGCTTTGTGCTCAAGAGCCCAAAATGCAAAAGTGATAATAATCCAGAATGAGTGAGAAGTGCGCCCTTCCTTTCTTTTATACCCTTGATCTATTTCTCTCTTGAGTTGGTTAACCCTTGAGGTTAACTCCTAGCTTTTCCACACATGTTCTTTTCTTTTCTTCATTTTACCTTTTCTCCCAAAGTCAACTTAAAATTATAACATTGTGCTTAGGTAATTGCTTTGGGGGTGTCTTGGTCCCCATAATGCATGAGACTATAGTCTAGTGGGGACAACTAGACTACAAAGTCTCTCACAACCTCTTCATCAAGAGGTGGGGGACATTACACATATGCTAGAACTTAACACCCAAATTTGTGTAGGCAAATTTGGTGTTAACGTGTATTATGTTTTATCATACTGTTAGTTGTATTTGATTGTTTTTAGTGGTTAATACTTAATAGGATTTTTAAGCTTCTCTAGCTTTTTGTTTGCTATATTTTATGTCCTATGTTTTAAGCGCTTCCTTTATATGTTTGGTGTTCTCTTTTGGTTTGTAGCCAACGTTGATCTCTTTAGTGTCTGTATAACTATTTATACTTTTGATGGTGCAAGACTGCATATATAGTTTGTTTGGTGCTGGGTTAGCTTTGAAATACCTCCTCTCTCTCTCTCTCATCCTAATGATGGATCACGTATTGTGGATTCAAAACATGGACTCTAATAATTCAAGCACAGTCAATCCTGAAACATTTACTGATAATGCCCACATGCTTATTGGCAGATTCTTGTCCATTCACTTCTACTTATAGAATATTCTCAGAAAATTAGTAATGGGATTTGACTTATCTCTTAGAAAGTAGAGCTATGTACTTTCTTGTTGTATAGACTTTTGCTTACATTTCTTTCTTTACATCTCTCAGAGATTTGTATGTATTTTTCATTCTGTTAATGAAACACATTGTTTGAGGCCATTTTGTGTCTTTTGATCTGCACAGTTCTGCTTACATGTGTTGTTACTTCTTTGCTAGCACAATTCTATTCCTTGCACTATTGCTTATTTAGCTGGCGCAGATAATGCATTTTTCTCTTGCAATATCTTCGGGTCAACTCTAACTATTTTTTGTTTCTTTGAAATGTTGCATCTATTACAAGAAAGGTCAAATCAGTACATTAGGGAATAGAAAAATTACATCACATGAACAATAGGGGCCTAGGAAAATCTCACTCTAAAAACACTGAGAAGGCAAGCATACGTGTTTGTTGCACACTAAAAAAAAAGAGACTCAATATCACGATGAAAGACACTGAGATTGACTCTCACAAGCAAAGCTAACTCCTTAAATCTTCTCAAATTGCCAAAGCTAAAAGATGAGGGATCTTCCTGAAAAGTAACTTTACACTGATGCTTACAGAGAAAACCAATAGCAAGCAACCGTATTTTTTCTATTACCCACCTCCTAACAAAGGAGAAAATATATTGATGACCTCCTTATACTTAAAAGGTGATGCTTACAATTGGTTCATGTGGTGGTCACAAAAAACTAGTGGTCTCTTAGTAAATTGGAAAATGTTCACAGAGGATATAAGATTTCACAATGATGAAGATGGCATTTTTACACCAAATTAGGATAGTATATGAATATACCTATGAATGTAAAGTCTCAGGCTTCAGCGGCTATAGTCCTTGGTCTTACAGAAGAACAACTACTAAAAATGTACATCGCAGGATCAAAGCCCAATGTATGCAATGAGCCTAAATTATGGAGACCCAAAAACACAATTGAAACCATAAGCACAACAAAAATGATCGAAAGAAAGTTCATCAATCAACAAAGGATATCCTTTGACTCACCAGAGAAGACAACTAGTGACATTCCAGAAAATCAATGTGATAATATCATATTTCACCACTTTGAAAAGTATAAAAAGAAGGAAAACAATTGTAGCAAATATGGTAAGAAATGGATTCTAGATCACCTATATGAAGAAAAAACATTATATAATTGCAAAAAGTGACTGGGAAGGAAGTAGAAATCCTAGACTCAAAGCATGAAATCACTATTGGGCTCAATTTAGAATCTGATGATGTCGAAGCCAATGGGGTAGGAATGAAGAGAGGTTGTCCCAAAAAGAAACTATTACAGGAAAATAAGTCACTCAAGATGCTATTGTAAAATATCCACCACACCTAATGAATGTTGATAAGACTCTAGACCCCAGAATAGGAAAAATCAAACCTATAGTTTTGCTTGCAGCTATGTCAAGAAATTTGCAACCTAGGACCCTGAAACTGAGAGGAACCATAAAATAGAGGAATGTAACGATACTTGTAGATTCTGGAAGCAGTAGCACACATAACTGCATAGACATCAATTTCTCTAAGAAGATAAATTTTTTTGTATATCCTACCAACAATCTGATAGTGATAATCCTTGATGGACAAGAAGTCAAAGAAGTCGTAAGATGCCATAAATTTTCTGTACAAATACAAAATTTGGAGTTGCAAATAAGGTTCTATGCTTTACTTATTGATGGAATAGATATGGTATTAGGTGCTGAATGGTTGATTCAACTGGGCACTTGTACCACCAATCTTGAAGAACAGTTCATGGAATTTAATTGCCAAGGACAAAATTATAAATTATATGGGTTTGAAAGCTCATCTTACAAGTGAAGTAATTCACAACTAATAAGAAAAGGAAAAAAATCTCAAACAAACATGCAACAATGACATTGGGAAGCCAATTCACAACCGCTAATATTAGTGAAGGAAGAAACTATTGTACAAATGAGCATCAAGGTTTCATGTTAAACAACCAGGTCAAAAAAACTTCAAAGTATGATGCACACACCACAAAGGAACCTCGCCTCAATATCAAATTGGGAACTGGGTGAAACTGTTGCAGTGAGATAAAGATAATTCCTCCAAGAAGACTTGCTCAGATGTAGCAAAAGCCTTAGCAATGCTTTGAGGACAAAGCTCTTCTAAGGGGAACACGATGTAACATACATAATAATAATAATAATGATAATAACAAAATCACCAAGGAACATAACCCTCAACCTCATGACCAGTCAATGAATATATATACTGTCACAAGTTATTATAAAGCAATCATCAATCAATCATTTATATATTTATTTGCAAACATATCTGTATTTATTTTGTAATAGCACTATTGTGCTTGTTTCAGATCATTATCTTAAAGATGGTCTAGTTTTTCACCTCAAATTTTTGTGTTCTAGCTGGTGAGCAGTGCTAAAGGCTTATCTGTTAGTGCATTATTCTAATACCACAGGTTATTTTAGTGTCCTCAAAATCATCTCTATCTTGTAGAAGTACTTGTACTGAGCAAAGCTCCGCAATGATATATAGAGGGATACATCCACACTTGCATAGTTTCTAAGCTCACAAATTGCAAGCAAGGATTGTATACCCTTCTACGAATCCTGCAGTGACCTTCATAGTCTGTTTCAATGGATTTTCTTATAGGTCTACTGACCACCTAAACAGTTTTGATGTTGTCTTTTATAGTGGTTGATAGGTTCTCCATGATGGCAATATTTGCTTTTTGCCGCAGGAGTGACTCTGCAAGCTATTCTTTGTGCAGGTGTGGGTACACTTCAGTTTCATGTTATCCATTGTCTCTGATCAGGATTTGAAATTCCCAAGTCACTTCTGGAAATTGATGTGGGGAATGCTAAAAAGAGATCTTTAGATGTCAACAACTCTCCATATGCAGGCTAATGGCCAAATGGTAGTGGTTAACAGGGCCATTATACATTTACCTTGGATATATGATCACAAACATCCATGTACTTGGGATGATAGCTTGTCATTCATACAACACAATTGTAACAGAGCTCAACACATCTCTACTAGTCATAGTCTGTTCAAAATAAGCCTCAACATCCAACCTGTAGCATTTGTTGATGTGGCTTACCTGTGTACACATCGATTTTCCCTTCTCCATTATCTTAGAATCAGATTGAGTTTCCAAATTCCTGTGTCACTTGTGGAAATCGAAGTGGGAAATGCTGGAGTTATTGATTTATATGTCAATAATTTTAAAAGAAATGATGGATTAAAGATTAGTGAAACCTAGAGATGGATTATTCATCTTCTCAAGGAAAACTCATGTCCAAATGTTCTTTGTGGGGTAATGAAGCCTCCTTTTTTCAAATAGAAGGTGGCGGCAGATTATTCATCTTCTCAGTGAAAACTTGTGTCAAAATGTTGCCTCTAAGGGGTAATGAAGCCTCCTATTTTTCAAATAGAAGGTGGAAATACTTCTCCTTCTATTAGAAAAAATGAAACGAGGCTTTGTTACCCCTTAGAGGTTGCATTTGGACACAAGTTTTCCTTGAGAAGATGAATAATCCACCTCTAGGTTTCACTACTTTTTTTTGGATAAAAGCTCATTATACTAAGAGGGATGTTCATTTATGCATGATACTTAGCTTGAATGCTTAAAAAGGAAAGATGTGTGGTTATACGTCCTCAATGATGAACAACAACAATAATATAGCATTTCTATTAAGTTGTGAGATGGCATTAATGGCTGACTTTACCATATTGCCACTGCTGCCTCATATGGTGCATAATGTGTTGAGATGTTGATCAAGGCGTAAATTGAGGCTGATCTTGTTAGAATATGAAAGATTGTGCTCGTTTTACCATTGACAATACCCTTGTCACCCAACCATAGGCTGAAGCCACCCTTTGAGCACCTTGACCTTGACAGAGAAAAGAATCCTGGTAGCAATCGAATAGCCAAGAGAGGCTAATGCACCAAGCAAGAAGTAACCAAGCTGATCAGATAGTCCCACCCAAAAACTGGCGCAGCGCCTTCTCCAGGACTTGCGCACAAAACTGCTGGACTGCAGTGCGCAGAAACTGCTCTCTGCAATTCTGAGAAGTGTGAATAATGAGAGTCTGGCGCACTGTATTTATAGTAATTCTGGCAGGCTTGCCTGGGCCGACTTCTCCTTCTGGGTACTAATTAATTCATATTAATTATATTTCTGCAACCGACATCTTGTCTAGGGTTTCCTTCATTTCTTTGCTTCCTTCCAGAACATTCTAATCTTGTCAAAGGTCACAATAGAGGTTCATACCTCCCGAAGCTACCATAATATCAACAGATCTATTGATCCTACAGGTGGGATAAAATTGTTCTTTTATGGGAAGATTACCTTTCTTATCACATATGGTGAACTGTGAAGTATTAAGGGCTAACCACTGTTGTCTTGTTTAAGTGCTGAATCTCTTGCTGTTCATGTGTGATGAGATGAACATGCATTCTACATTAAGGCAAAGAAGGCTGACTGCTCATGAATAGGACAATCGCTTAAAAAATGTGACATCAATTCCATATTAATATATCAGCTCTCTAAGTGCAACAATCAAGCACACTGTGGTTTAGATCGACTCTCTCTTTTTTCGTTCTCCCTGTGGATGGACTGCTTAAGGTACAAAACATTGGATGAAAACACCACAGGTTTTCGAAAAGATTCTTAGAAGACTTCTCATGTACACATATTCGCAGGAAAAACAATGTCTACATGATTCTGGGCAGATTGCTATCCATTAGTTCGTACTTCTAGAACATTCCCAGAAAATTATAAATAGGCATTAATTTCACTCTCAAAAAGCAAGGGATTTGTGTACTTCCTTGTTGTACATACTTTCCTTACATCTCTCCTCAGAAATCTGTATGTATCTTTCATTTGGTTGATGAAAGACATTGTCCAGGTCATCTTGTGCCTCTCTATTGATCTGCGAAGTTCTGCTTCCATGTGTTGTTGCTCACTTTGCCAGCGCAATTTTATTCCTTATGCTTATTGCATATCTAGCTAACACAGGTAGCAATTAGCTTTCACCATAACCTAGGGTTACCTCTAACTCTTGGTTGTACCCCTGATAAACTCCTAGAATCTGGATCAGTGGGGTGGTATTTTTACATCTGCACAGTTTGAAAAATCACTAAATGGAAAATCCACTAAATGCATCTCTCCTCCAAGAAAATGAACATGACTAAAGCTTCACTTCATCTGGAGCACATTCTTTGGTGATGGTTGTATTTCTCTATTGCTGCTACCACCTTATTTATTATCATTTATCTTTCATTCCTTATTTTGTATAATGAAGCTGATTTGTGTCCAATATACTTTCAGACAAGTCATTGTGTCACCCAAGATAGGCCAATATCGAATTTCATTCATATAGTTTATGTGCATAAGGATTTTTGTTCATTAAATGTCTGGTTGGCAATTGTTTACACCAATTGCTCTTCAATCCCTGTTTTTCATATTGAAAAAAGGTAATTTCTGTTACAAAATCTGCTTATACATATCTTTTGTCAGCCAAGCTAGTTAAATGTAGAATTTCATTCAAACAATCCTTTTCATCATGGAGAATTGCATCATGATACGTCATTTATGGGTTTTTTGTATAGCTATTTCCTATCTAATGAGGAAGTTTGCAGGATGGATAGAAATGTTTGTTCCACCCTGCTTTAGACTGCCCTTTTTGTGGAAAGATTCAATGCATGACAATATTTTCTTTTTACTGTCATTGTTTGCCTTTTTAAATTCTTGACACAACCTTATTTTCTTTGTACTATGTAGTGATATTCTTGAGCTTTTGGGCAGAAGTGCACTATAATTCCATCTATCCTGAAGGGGGTAAGTTTAATGGAGAATCAAGATTTGTTGATGTGGTTATCTCTATGCTAGCTTCCAAATAACACTATTCTGCAATGGAAGTTCTGAATTATCATGATTTTTATAGGAGGAAATAATGTTTCATTCTTAATAATTTACAGAGCAACCAAATTTATGTGAAAATAAGAGGAAGAAGCGTTGGTGGATCTTTGGACATAGACACTGAAGTTATGATGTATGCTTTCTTCATGGTATCATAAACTGAATCTCTTGTCTGTTTATGAGATTTTAGTGCTGATGTCTGTTTATTAACTATTATCTTGTACCTATTATTGTTATCAAGTTCTCTGAAGAGTGGCAGTTTTTTCTCTCATTACACTCATTAGGAGGTCGTATTGTCTTCCTTGGAGAAATAGAAACGAAGAGACATTTGAAAGTATATCTTGTTAAGAGAATGAGCAAATTCTGTTTCTTTCCTCGTGGATTTCAGTCAATCCATTGGAGACTAGGTATAAGAAACATCTGTCTCAGTGATTGAAAGCTCCTAATTGCTGCTTCATAATGCCAAAGCGGTGTCCCTAAGATTAATCATGATGTAATTACCGGAAGTGCTATAATGACTGCCACTAAGCAGTACTGGATCCTTATATCATAATCAATGAAGAAAATGTTTATATTTTGAATATGTGAGGAGCATAACTTCTGAATGACTGTCTATATATTATTTATTGTCACTAGAAATGAGAATAGGAGCAGCTTCTGGGGTTTGACGTCATGAGAAACAGTCTGCACTTCAGTGCAGATATTGCAAGTGTAGCTTTTTGGCCATGTGAATAAACTATTTTTATTTTTTCCTACGTGTCTCAAAATACTTCTAAATTCTGATATTAAGGATAAATTTGATGATTTTCCAATCAATTATACTTCTAATTTATCATTACATATTAAACGTTTCTTCAAGCTGTAAATATTTGTGTTTTTTTTCTATAATTATTGCAATCTTATGAAGGATAACTTGTGTCTCCTGTTGCTTTTATATAATGCCTAGGGAGCACTAAAATAAGAATCAACACAATAACACTATCTAGCACTAATGAATTCATCTTCTTCAGTTAAGCTTAAAGTACACTTTTTTGGAAACCCCTGGAGACTTCATTGCCGTTGATGGGTTGTAACCAAGGTAAATCAAGAGAGTCAAATTCGTGACCTCCTATACTTCAGGGAGAGAGATCTCATGTTTGGCTTATGACCTCTTGTGGTTGATTCAGTGAAGTGGGAGAGATGTGAAATAATAAACTGGACTCAACTGCAGGTTGCTTGTGTTAAAAAGTGTACCAAGGACAAGTGTTCCTCACATCACGAAGGCGCCTTGTTATCGCACAAGTTGTAGGTTGGGAAAAGCTCGACCCAACCACCAAGTGGCGACAACTAAGGGACACTATACCCAATGTCATCTCGATATAGATCCCACACTTCAAGGGTAAGTAGGTCACTCTAGGGATGCGATTCTGGTGACCTTGGGGGATTGAGATGGATGAAATGGAAGGAAGAGAAGTTTCCCCCTGAAGGTCAAAGATGGAAGAGGAAAGAGGGCCTGGAGAATGGTCTTGTGAATGGAGGAAGGTTGCCAAAGAACTTGGATACTTGCAATGGATGTTATACCTGTCCAAGACACAAGAGAAAACCAAGATACAAGCCCAATAATCCAATGGACAAGCAAGTTAAGATTGCTGTCCCTAATTACAGCAGTAAGCAAGAGTATATATTAGCAAGAAAGATAACTAATTACTACAGATTTAACCATCAAAGTTGTCAAATAATTATTGGACAATGAAGTGTTAAAACCAATGATAACTTTCCAATACTCGAGGATGAACTTTGACGCTAAATTAGGGCTGCCAAATGAAGTTATCAACAAAGTTTTACAGCAGCCTTATGGCTGTAGCAAACAATTGCTACAGCAGCAAGTTCCAACCATAGAAATCAACAAATAAACCGTTAGAAAGATAGCCAATAACCAGTAGAAAATAAATCTAGGCCTAGAAGTCAATTTCCATGGTTGAAAAGTGAGTAAATGATGAAAGAGAGTGAAGCTTGCTGCAACCCAAATGGCTGTAGCATTTAAACTACTGCAGCAATGAAATCCTTGGCTAAAAGAGGACGCCCTTAGGGCACAAGAAAGCTTATAACATGTAAAATATAATCCAATTTGAACAAGATTGATATCTCACTAAATCACATTTACCAAGGAAAACACTTTATTTCTCCAATGCAAAATTTCAGATTAATGCCTTTAAAGATTGGGTGAATGGAGTCTTTAAAACATAGGTTAGATCAAGAAAAACCCTAGGGGTGTAAATCCTCTTACTCCCTAAGGTATCCCAATCCAACTAGGGTAAATCTAGGAGGGTGTACACACTCATATTTCTCCTAGCAACCCTTACAAAAAATGGCTTATAAACTTAGCAAATAAAATGAAGCTTGATGGAGGGTGTATACAACATACTCCTCGTAGGGTTTCAACCAACAATGACCAAGAACAAGCAAGAAATAAATAAGAATTGCATATTTTCCTTACCAATGAAAGATGCAAGTTCAAACCGTAGTTCACCAAGCAATTACAATTCAAGAGCAAGTAAAGAAGCCTCCAAGAGGTGCGCACCACCTTAGCTCAAGCATTCACGAAGAGATATCACCAAAATTCATTTGCACAAGAGAGAGATACCAAAATTCCCAAGTAGGGCAAAAATTTTAGCCAAGTATCCTTTTCCACAAGGGAGAGCTATGTTAAAATGAGATCTTATGATCTCTTATTTAAACAAAATGTCTCCGAAATAGTTTTTCCACATAATATTAGGGTAAACCACAAGACTAGGGGTCAACAACCCTAATCTTGCCCCTTTTACAAAATAATATTAAACAATTCATTTACAATTTGCTTTTACACAAGAAGAAACCCTAATTCAAAGTGATGTCACCCCTTTAGGGGATGTTTTGGCACTAGGAGCAAGTCGTTGGTGTTGGAGTGTAGTTAGGCTTCCCAAAGCCACATATCAAACATCCATGTCACTTCCATCATGGTCAAAGGCTCAACCTCCTCAAAATGTCCTTGTGCCAATGCATATCAACCTCACCACCAAACCCTAACCCTTGTAGGTGACATCATGCCTCTAAAGGTGATGTTTTGCCTCTCCTAGGAAAAATGTTTGGTATGTGGGGGCTAGGTTATGTCGTCCAAGTCATCTTCTAGGCCTCTGAGGTTTCATCTCTCTCATCCGGCATGTGAGCCCTTGACATCCACTTGTGGGATTCAAGCCCCATGGAAACCCAAGCTAGGCTTGTTCTTCCAAAATTGTCCACCAACTAGGTCTTGCAAAGATAAATAAGCACGCCCTCCAAGGATCTCAATTCAAAATATCATGATAAGTAAATCAAGTCAATGAATGAGCCACCTAAGCATGTGCATCAAAGATTACTATGTCAAACAATTAAGTTCTCAAAGACATTATGCGACTTGCCAAGCTTGGATATGGGTGGGTTGACGAGGTGCCCTATTGGGTAGATATTTTCCTAGGTGAGGGAGTGTTTCCAAGAGATTCCCTCTCTAAGACATGTAAAGTGGATGAAGTGGTTAAAGGTCAAGACTCAATGGGCATGGAGTTCATGACATACAAGAGGTTGTAGTGTCTCATTCATGGGTTCCTTTGTAGAGGGCGTGGCATCTTTGTTTGCAATACACTTTTTCCAAGCCCATCGTTTTGCTATTCTTTGTTTATTTCATAATTTAAGGACAAGTTGAAGGCCACTACCCTGACGTGGTGTCCAAATAATGATAGTGTCGCCCATAAATACTTAACAAAAATGAGAAGGTTGGCTCATGATGAGACCCCCTTTTTCTCAGCCATGCAACTGAGAGCCATTACCCTGGTTTGGTGACCAGATGATGGTAATGTCATACCACTAGATATCTATGGACATGATAGGTCGGCTCGTGATGAGACCTCATATCCTTTAACTAACCTTTTAAGCATTTTTAATCATTATTATTGTGGGTCCCCCTTTTTCTCAAAGATAAGTGTTTCATTTCTTTCTTCGGTGATCTCTGGGCGAAGCATCTAGAAGGTTTATACATGGGCTTTTATATTTTATCCAAGAACAATCCCTCCGAGCCTTCAACCCCTTCTTGGGTCAATACACCCTAAAATCCCAAGAGATAAGGACATGTGGGGAAATAGTGATGGAAAGTGGTAAGCATGGTCGGGAATAGTACGATGGATCTTCAAGGGAGTTCGTAGTAGCAAAACCCATCCCCAAGGAAGACCACTTACTAAGGCACAATGTCAACCACCAAGGTGAAGTAGGGAAAAAGGCATAATGTCCAAGCATATGTCATGAAATCTAAAGCAGACTAAGATACACCATACTCAAATGCCTCATATTGAAATGACACTCACCATAATACTTGACTTGTACCTCATGGAGCAAGGCCCATTGCCTCTTGGAAGCCAGCAGGTGTGGTGTATGCCATTTGAAAATCTACGACCTTTGTGGTGGTGAGAAGGGTCTCCATATGTGGAAAATGATACTCCTAGTCATGTAGTCTCTCGACACTCCATATCTACAACTTGAGGGCCTCGAGACATAATCTCCTTAGTCATCCACAAAATGGGGATAACATTTGGCTCCTACTTGGAGACATGTGCTTGCCGTAGAGTGCATGAGAACTGCAACATCTTCTGGTAGACCTGTGTCTGCCAAAACTTTAAAAAATGGATCAACACATCTAGGGTGGTGCTATCACCCTTTTATCCATATATATATATATATATAATCCAAAATAAAAGCTAATCTGGAAAATAATTCTTTTGACATTTTTTTTCAAAAATTTCTAAACTAAGCATGAAATCAATATGCAGGTAGAGAAAAATGAAATATGAAATGCATCTAAACTAATATGAGCAATCAAGATGAAAATGAAGGGGAAAGCAAGGTGACCTACCTACTTACCTGGGGCCTTGGGGCCGAAGATCAGGTGATGAGTAATTCCAGGTGAAGTCATACAACCAGTGCATCCAGCTGATCATCACATCAAAGTATCTCCCCCTGTGCTTAATTACAAAAAAGATAAGTTAAGCACATTATAATCATGAGTATAAACACATATATAATTGATCATGAAATAAACCTCATGGAGATGGGTAGGATGGAGGAAATCCTATTGGAAAGAGAAACCATCAGCCTGATCATCCCATTTGAAAGTGTAGCCGCAAGCTTGATCAATCCATTTTTGAAGAGGGCTACCATATGTAAACGATGACTTGTCTTCATCTTCACTCAGAAGATCATTGCTCCCTAAACGCTGAGACATGATAAGAGATCCCAAAGAAACCTGTTGGTTTTCCATACAAGGGGAAATGGCGTAAGGCACAACCTCTCGTCTAGAGAAAAACTCCTCCCTTGGCCTTACGAAACGTCGCTTCTTTGTTTGCAATTCTTCACCCAAAATCTCAACATGAAAGTATTTCTGTTTGGTAGTGCGGTCCTTGGACGATTTTGGGCTGGCCACGACCTGGTGTCTATTAAAATTTGAGCACAATGAATGAAAATCCTCATAGAATAAGTCTACATCCTCAAAAGGGTATGTAGCAAGGGATGACAGAGGATCATCTTGAGTATGCTGCAACAAGTCATCCTTGAAAGGGCAGAACAAATTTGCAACTATTTCATCGCTAGGTTGCCAAACATCTGAATACATGTATGAAGACAATTCCTCTGATGATGACAACTCAACCCTTTTTGCTTGAGGGATACCTTCAATTTCGTAAATATGATCTCCATCAACGATGAAGCAACCCACATCCCATCTACGTTTCCCATCCTGTATGAAATCATCAATGTTGTCGTCAAATGTATCTGAGGGTTGTTCCACGAATTCATTTGTATCACATGAGATCACTTCTTCACAAGACTGGAGGAATTCATTTTCTTCAAAAAGGAAAACATATATCAATGTCTCGTCTAGGCCTTCTGCAAGAGAAACATCATCGAGATCCCTTTGGAAGTTTTCTTCATTTCCATATTCATGGAACAAAGCATCATCAAAGTTTTCAAAAGGATTATAACTCATCATGTTCTCTTCTTGATGTGCAAGGGAAGTAGAGGTCTGGATGTTCTCATCGAGTGGAAGGCCAGATACTTCATCTTCATCAAACATCTCGTCCAGATCTTCAACATGAGAAACTTCTTCGGGACGTGCTTGGTAATTTTCTTCACATATTTGTCCTTCAAGCGCTTCTTCATCTATTGTCTCATCATTGATTGGAAAACATTCTCTACAAAGTGTGTGTTTGAACTCTTGGAAAACATCTTGCAAACTATGAGTAGCTGGTCGATAATACCTGATAAATTCTTCAATGAGCTTTGTAGAAGAAGGGATACTCTTCGGATTACATGAGTGTGGGAGCCAATCCTTTTGACTTGATTCTAGTGGAGACACAATTTTTTTTATCAACACATCTTCATGTAGCATATTTAAGCTCAAAGCATACTTCATATTGATGACTTGGGTGACTACTAGAGCTGGATAGTCGTTAAATTTAGGGCAAATTTCCCTCCACTCTGTAGAGCAATGATTTGGATATCCGGGGATATTTTGAACATCAAGAGAATGATACACATTATGGAATGCCCATGGTAAGTCCCATGAGGCCATGATTCCATCACTTAGGGTAAACCCTCAATGGAGTCACCATATGAGACTAATGCCCATCAAAGGATGGAAAAGGGGAAAAAGAAAAGGTGGGTTCATGGAAGGTGGAGTTGCCAGAAGAACTCATCAAGAAAGGTGGAAATGGAACGCCCCTTAGGTGGAGTCGCCAGACAAGCTAGGGGAGAGGCTTTGGGATAGGTTGCTAAAATGTCGTTAGGGTTCATAAGAGGATTTAAAATCCTCACCGGCAACGGCGCCAAAATGTTATTGCACAAGTTGTAGGTTGGACAAAGATTGACCCAATCACCAAGTGGTGACAATTGAGGGACACTATTCCCAATGTCACCTCAATATAGGTCCCACACTTCAAGGGTGACTAGGTCACTCTACGGAGGTAATCCCAATGACCCCTGGGGATTGAGACGAATGAAATGGAAGGATGGGAAGTATCCCCCTGAAGGTCAATGATGGAAGAGGAAAGAGGGCTTGGAGAATGGTCTTGTGAATGGAGGAAGGTTGCCAAAGAACATGGATACCTGCAATGGATGTCATACCTGCCCGAGACACAAGAGAAAACCAAGATAGAAGGCCAATAATCCAATGGACAAGCAAGTTGAGCTTGTTTTCCCTAATTACAGCAGTAAGCAAGAGTATATATCAGCAAGAAAGATAACCAATTAGTGCAGATTTAACCATTAGAGTTGTCAAATAATTATTGGACAATGAAGTGTTAAAACCAATCATAACTTTCCAATACTTGAGGATGAACTTTGACGGTAAGTTAGAGTTGCCAAATGAAGTTATCACAAAGTTTAAGAGCATCCTTATGGTTGTAGCAAACAATTGCTACAACAACAAGTTCCAACCATAGAAATCAACAAATTAATTGTTAGAAAGATAACCAATAACCAGTAGAACAAATATCTAGGCCTAGAAGTCAATTTCCACGGTTGAAAAGTGAGTAAATGATGAAAGAGGTGAAGTTTGTTGTTGCTTCAGCCCTAATGGATGTAGCATTTAAACTATTGCAGAAATGAAATCCTTGGCTAAAAGATGACATCCTTAGGGCACAAGAAAGCTTATAACATGAAGAAAATAATCCAACTTGAACAAGATTGATATCTCACAAAATCATGTTTGCCAAGGCAAACAATTTATTTCTCCAATGCAAAATTTCAGATTAGTGCCTTTACAAATTGGGTGAATGGAGTCTTTAAAACATAGGTTAGATCAAGAAAAACCATAGGGGTGTAAATCCTCTTACTCCCTAGGGTATCCCAATCCAACTAGGGTAAATCTAGGAGGGTGTACACACTCATACTTCTCCTAGCAACCCTTACAAAAAATGGCTTATAAACTTATCAAATAAAATGAAGCTTGATGGAGGGTGTATCCAACATACTCCTCGTAGGGTTTCAACCAACATTAACCAAGAACAAACAAGAAATAACTAACAATTGCAGATTTTCCTTACCAATTCCAAGAAAGATGCAAGATCAAACCCTAGTTCACCAAGCAATTACCATTCAAGAGCAAGTAAAGAAGCCTCCAAGAGGTGCACACCACCTTAGCTCAAGCATTCACAAAGAGATATCACCAAAATTCATTTGCAAGAAAGAGAGATACCAAAATTCCCAATTAGGGCGAAAATTTCAGCCAAGTATGCTTCTCCACAAGGGAGAGCTATGTTAAAATGAGATCTTAGGATCTCTTATTTATACATAATGTCTCCAAAATAGTTTTTCCACATAATATTAGGGTAAACCACAAGACTATGGGTCAACAACTCTAATCTTGCCCCTTTTACAAAATAATATTAAACAATTCACTTAAAATTTCCTTTTACACAAGAAGAAACCCTAATTCAAAGTGACATCACCCCTATAGGGGACGTTTTGGCACTGTTATCATGCAGTTTGTAGTTGGAGTAAATGATGGATGGAATAAAGGCAAACTGGCGAAATTGAGACTATCCTACCACTGTCACCTCAATAGGATAGCTCTTTCTGTTTAGGGTGGTAGCCCAGGGTGTTGCCGTCCTTATACACACTTGCAAACGTGAGCTAAGTCCGGCTCACTTAGTGTGTCCTTGGAGGCACAATGCCTAGGTTCACAGCCCACGCTGCCACTTTGATCGGAACCTCTTCCGTCTAGGCTTATTCCTAGGGAAGCCAAAGGGGGTAGACCTTAGTTACTAGATGTGTTAAAGTTAAGTTCTAGGAGTTAGTTTTAATTGTTTACAAGGTTTGGGGGATTTTAATCCTAAGATGCTAAGGCAACAATGCAAGGTGCAAGGGTTAGCATGAAAAACAAGCCTTTTCCCTAGGTCATCTAAGACTAGTGCCTAAAGATTGGGCAAGTGGTCAACTATGTTAAGGGGTGTTTCGTTACAAGTAGATTACAAGTTGCTTACAAGATTACAAAAGAATCAATTAAACCAATGAATATTAGATGCAAGTACTTACAAAAGAATTACAAAATATCTACTCACAAACGAGATATCCACAAAGTACTTGATGCAAGATTTACAAATAAAGAATATCTAAGATACAACAAGCAAGCCAACCACATTTTACTTATATGTGTGCAGGATATCAAAAGACTAAAACATCAAATCACATTACCATATTTATGAGATCATCATCAACACATTATATCATCAACATATTCCAAAGATTTAGAAGATTTAAGCACAACGTTTTATAGATTATTGAAGATGATTCACACTCTTAGTTATTAAACCCCCCAAGTAGCTTATTAGGTTTGGTCTAGGGTTTAATTATTAGGCTTTCTTAAGATTTATCAAATTTTAATTAGCTTTCACCAAAGCCTTCTCCTCCTATTGCCAAATAACTGCTGGATGCTCAAGATAGTATGGCAACGAGACCAACCCTAGCAGAACCAGTCAACCCAAAACAAGAGTACTTCCCAGAGATGACACACACCGGGTGCGCCACGAGACAGTCCCTTGCCACTACCCTCCGTTGTTTTCCTCAAGTCCCGTTTTAGATGGTGAAGATGGTGGTCTAAGGTACCCTAAATAGTCTACTAAGTATATAAGTTGATTAGGTAGACTTTTAGGTGATTATTAGAGTGTTTAAAAGATTTTAAGGCCCTTTTTAGAAGCAATTTAGTGATATGGCCGAAACTTAAATGAGTTTTTAAGTGTGTTGCCTTAAGCTTATGCAATTCAAGTATAACAACACATGTAAAGCAAATAAAGTGGTTAAAAAAATAAAGATACTTGAGAATATCACATGCACAATCAAACCCAAAAACCCCACAGCCTAGGTTTGGAAGGTGCCCTCACCTCCAAAACCTCATGGCCTAGCTAAGAAAGGAAAAAAATGGTAAAATTAAAAAACCCTAGGCTAGATCTAAGCTACCCAAGAGCTTACACCAAGAGGAGGGCCATACCACTTCCTCCTCTAGGAGTGCAAGCCACTATCAAGCAAAAGAAGAGGCAAGACGTGCCAAAAATGATGAAAAAACAAGAGTTGGGTTGAGAGATAGCTACGAAACCCCTTGGAGGGCCTTCTACTGTTGTGTGGATGTCCTTTGGGCAGCCAATGTTTCTCTCAATCAGATCTGAAACCTGCAAACCAACAAACTTTGCTTGCTAGAATAGCTACACACAACCAAAAAGAATTAAGGAAGACCCTTTCCTTTTAGGGAAAGAACTTTCCACAAGAAAAGAGAGATTATGTGTGATAAAATGACCTACTTAAACAATTATATGCTAGCTGAAAATGGAATGTATGAGCAAAAATATAGATGAAGAGTAAAAGGGTTAGAGAAATGGAGTGTATGAGTGCTTCAAGAGATCCTTCTCCTTGAAGGAGTTCCCAATGAAACCCTTGAAGTATAAACTTGCAAAACCTCCTTAAGTGATATGCATACAAGAGATAATATGTTGATGTATGTAAATAAAATGACACTTCAATCCTATTTAACACATCAAGATAGATAAACCCATAAGCATATGCATTAGTAGATCTACTTAGATAACACTTTACCTAGGATCCAATGTTGCAATCACCCAAATCAATTTTGATACAATATTACCTCATATTCAAAAGAAATCCAAGCATACGCCTTGCTCCTCTAGTTGTCCTCCAAAGTTTCTCCTTTATTAATATTACTCAAGAAAAATAGTCCTGGAGAAAAAAAAACTCCAAAACCCTAGAGCATAGAA
>CBVK0100634024.1:0-14469 GCA_900067695.1 Picea abies | reverse complement strand
TGTTTCTTCTAGGACTTTTAGATTGGCCAACGGAGCCATTAAACCCGTCAAAATGTATACCAAAAAAATTGGGTTATTTAGACAACCCTGGACCAGAATCGTTCTTCCAATTGATGGACGGTCATTTTTGCTTGTCAACAAGATGATATTGTACAACTTGCTTGAGAGGTACAATCTATTGTAAAAAACCAAAAACAACAAAAAATATTCTACGTCTTATGCATACCATTGTACATAACTCTTCTGTACACTTGTATGAAACTATACATCACTTGTATGGACTGCTGATTACTGCTCGGATTTTCCTTTTCTGTAATCTCTACTCTCTCTCTTTCTCTCACACAATCGCTCAACCTACTCAATTGTTCATGTGTATTTGAACTCTCTATCTTGACCTATATTTATAGTTTTAGCTAATTCCAAAACCCTAATCTATTTCTGAGATTAGTCCTATTTTAAGTCATGCATGCATGTAATACACTTTTTAGATCGAACTACTGAAAATAAGAATTTCACTCTTTAACTAAATTGAATTACAAAATAGAATTTACTTTTCGAAAATATCTCGAACTACTTCTCACACCTTCACATGGAACTTGTGTGGAAGTTCCTATTAGAGTTGCAATTCTCAATACTCCCTCTCAACGAGAAAGGAATTTTGTACCAATCCAATTCTATATTTGAGTGCCTTAAACATAACTTTTTATAAGGGCTTGGTCAAAATATTAGCTACTTGTTGATCAATGGGAATATATTGGAGCTTCATTACTCATGAATGTTGTCTCATATAAAGTGATATATGATCTCTATATGCTTAGACCTATCATGAAACATTGGATTCTTAGAGACTTTGATACAACTCTGACTATCATAGTAAATGACCATGGGATCCAACTCTTGATCAAACAATCCTACAAATAACTTGCGAATTCAGATGGCCTCACAACTAGTCGTACGAACTGCCATGTATTATTCCCTTGTCGAGCTATGCACCACATAAGTCTACTTCCTGCTAAACCAAGATATCATTGTTGATCCCAAGCTAAAGCAACACCCTGCAATGCTCTTCCTACATGTTGCATTTCCTATCCAATTTGTGCTTGTATACTCCCACAAATTCACTTCACCATCTCCAAGATATATCATAATGTACTCCATTATGCCCCTTAAATACCTAAGAACATGTTTTGTTGCTACCCAATGCTCCTACCTTGGCTCCACCATGAACGGACTTAAGGTTTTCACTGTAAGATATATTTGGCCTGGCATTGACCAAATACATCAAAGAACCTATGAGTTGCATGTACAATGTGGGATCGACCAACTATGAATCCAAAGTTTCTTTAGGTTAGTGATCATTGGTGTGGAAATAGGTTTGTAGTATTCCATCTGAAACCTCTTCAAGATTTGAATTGCATACTTACCCTTCCCAAGGAAATTTCCCCCTTGTCTCTTCCAAACCTCCAAACCCAAGAAGTGATGCATCATGTCAATGTCCTTCATATTGAACTCAACAACCATGTTTTTTTACACCTTGTAATTATATTCTTTGCACTTGTCAGAAACAATTCATCTACATACAACACTAAAATGAGCATATTAGTCTGAACAAATATGTAATATAAGTTATAATTTGCTTCACTTTTGGTGAATCCCATACTCTGCAAGTCTCCATCGATTCTAGAATACCATGCTCTCGGTGGTTTCTTGAGACCATACAAGGTTTTCTTAAGGTTGCACAGATGGGACACCTTCCCACTTACATCAAAGCCTAAAGGTTTCTCTATGTACAATTCTTCCCCAATGGTCCCATTAAGGAAATATGTCTTCACATCCATATGATGTATCTTCCATCCCATAAATGAAACCAAGGACATAAATTCTCTAATGGAAGTGTACATGGGGATTGGAGAAAAGTCTCATTGTATTCCACTCCCTCTCTCTGGGAGAACCCTCTCACCAAAAACCTTGTTTTGAACTTCTCAATGTTTCTACCTGCAATATGATTGATATTGTAGAGCCACCTACAACTCACAATTGACTTCCCCTCCAATCTTAGAACTATGTCCCAAACATCATTCTTCACGATGTAGGTGTAGTCCTCCACCATGGTATCCCATTATACCTTCTAGTCTAATGCCTCCTAAAAATTGGAAGGCTCAAAATATAGAATGTTTCTCATCAATTCCATATAGTTTGGAAACTTCTTCAGATGCTTTCTCTCTCTGAATGTGCTCCTAGGAGTGTCAACATGCTCTTGAGAATCTCTCAATGTTTGATAAAACCATTGGGGTCTCCTGTCCTCACTTGAAGGTTGTTGTACTGCCCTAGAAATCATTGGTGACCCCGACTCAACCTTTGAAGATTCATCCTCCTCACCCTCTATCACTAGAGTAGGCTCATGAGACTTCTCGGATGTAAAGTATTCCTCAAAATTTACATCCCCACTTACTACTATCTTCCTCTACTATAGAATATAGACCCTTTAAGACTTTTAAGTCTCACTATAACCCACAAACAAACCCTTCTTGTTGTAGGGCTCCAACTTGGTCCTCTTCTCTAGTAGTACATGGATATAATCTGGACAACCAAATATGAAAAAATAACTCACCCCTGGCTTCACACTAGTGAATTCCTCCTCTAGTGTCTTTTCCTCCAATATATTGTGAGGAAAATGGTTTTGGATGTATATTATCGTGTTACATTCATTTTCAAAAAGAAACATGGGAAAGTCCAACTCATGTATGATGGCCTTAACATCCCCTATGATGGATCAATTCTTCCACTTTGCAACCACATGATGTTTTGGGTCTTACAAAAATTTCAACTCCCTCTTGATTCTTTCCTCCTTGTAAAAAACATTAAAATCCTTCAATGTATACCCTCCCCCATTGTCTCATCTCAATACTTTGATCTTCTTCCCTATCTTTTTTTCAACTAAATCTTTGAACTCCTAAAACTTGCGAAAGATCTCATCCTTGGTCTTTAAAAAGTAGATCCAAGATCATCAATAAAGGAAAAATAATACATGTTTATTGTCATTGATGCTACTGAAATTGATCCACAAACATCTAAATGTACTAATTCTAGAATCCCCTTAGACCTATGCTCGCTTCTTGGGAAAGAAACCTTGTCATGCTTTCCAAGCATGCACCCTCTACATACACCATGTTGCTCAATACTGAATTATTTAAGACTTGTGACTATATCCATTAGAATAGGAAATACCCTGTGATGTAGGTGTCCCATCCTCTTGTGCCACAACATGCAAAAAATGTCATTGTTATGCACCAAGGCTTGAATAGGTTCACCCCACAACATGTACAAATTAACTTCTCTAAACCTTATTACTTGAGTTATATCTAGAATAGATTCCTTCGGTTTGATGAGGACGTGTAGGTTCTTGAAATCCACATCAAAGCCCTTATCCTCCATAACTAAAATTGAAAGCAAGTTCTTCATGAGACTTGGTACAAACAAGACATCATCAAAATATAAATAATTACCTGCCTTGAATTGGAAGGGAATAATGGAAACTCCTAATACTAGGTACTTGGCATCATCACCAAGATCAACATGTACTCTTGAGTCCTACTTATTCAAACTAGAAAATAATTGTCGGGTTGATGTCATATGTTGAGATGCCCCATTGTCCACATGCCATGAATTCCTCAGAATCATGTTGTAGAAAGGAAAGACATCGACGAGAAATCCTTCTTGAACTTGGAAACAAACTCATTCATTAGAGTTTCTAAAAAGGTTGCTATCGACTTATGTTGTTTCTTCCCTTTACCATTCTTCTTACCTGGACACTGTGATGCATAATGGATATTCTTATGACAATTAAATCACTTGATTTTACTCAAGTCCTTCTTTCCTAGTTGTGATCTTAACTCGTCACTCGTTCCCTTACCCTTGTTGGGTTCTTTACCTTTATCCTTATTTGAATGACCAAATAGAGATAGGTTCTCATCACCATCCTTCTTGATGGCCTTTGACTCCACATGAGTCTCATCTTGGATAAATTCATCCCAAATCCTCTTGACGCAAGGAAGGTTCTCCCAAGCACAAATACCTTTGACAAATGGTTCCCATGTAATTGGAAATCCATTCAATGCCATGTTCACTAGCTTTGCATTTGCAACTTTCTCCCCAACTATTGCAAGTTGATCACGAACATGTGTGACCTTCATAAGATAATTGATGATTTTGTTTGATCTAGTTATCATTATTGATGTGAGCTTATTTTGCAATATCATCTTCCTATTTATGTTCTCACTTTGGTAGAGAATTACTAGGGAATCAATGATATCCTTCAATGTCTTCTTCTCGAATATATGAGGGATTAGATTATCCCTTTATGGAATCCAATATCATCCACTTGGCTTTCACTTCCCTCTTGTTGTGAGATACCAATTGCTATAGATCTATAGGTGGAGTAGAAATGTCATTGAAAAATATCCTAGAGATCATTCTCTTCTAGTAAGAGTGTAACCCCCACCTTCTATGATTAGTAATTCAAGGTACCATACAAATAGTCCTCAAACATTAGGCCAATTGATGTCATCTCTAAGATCTACTATACAAAATCCCAAATTTGAAAATCAAACTTTGAAACCCTCTCATTGTTGTTCGTTCTTCCTTGTAGTTGATTTACAATTGCAAATCCTAGATAATAGTAATCAGAGAAATAAGATCTGATACCATGTGAAAATATCAATCCCTAGGTGACTAAATTCCTTACAATCTCAATCAAAAAAGTAGATTGTTGAATTTAATCAATGCAAAAATAAATTTCATACCATAGCATTAATCACACTATAGCTGGAAATCAAATAGCAGAAGCATAAACAATTTCACACGTACATAGGTAATTACTCCTTCAATATTATCGTTTCATTCCTTCGAAAAAACTTACAAGGAAACCTCCATAAGTTTCTTAGAACCAGTAGCTACATGTTTATTAAAATCACCTAGAACTATGGTTGTACAACTTGCTTGAGAGGCAAAGCCTATTGGAAAAAACTAGAAATAGTAGAAAACTACCGTACAACATGAAGGGTAGTTTGTACCACTATAAAGACCTGTCTTCATGATTGCACATAATTGTTCTGTACACTTGTATAGAAATGTATGACACATATGGATTGTTATCTTCTACTGGGATTTGCCTCTTCCTGAATCCTTGATCTCTCTCTCTCTCTCAACCTACTTAATTGTTCATGTGTATTTGAACACTCTATCTAGACCTGTCTTTATAGTTTTAGCTAAGGCAAAACCATAATATATTTCTGATATTAATCCTAGTCTAAGTCATGCATGCATGAAATACAGATTTTATATTCAACTGCTAAAAACAAGACTTTAACTTTTTAACTAAAGTGAATTACAAAATACAATTTACATTTCGAAAATAGAATTACTCTTAGAAAATTAATTTTCAAAAATATCTTGAACTACTTCTTGCATGTTCACACAGAACCTATGAAAAATCTCGTGTCCGAGCTATAATTCTCAACATGTAGGTGTTGGAACGACTTGGGCACACCAATTCGCTAAAAAACAATCTGGGCAAGCTACATGTTCGTGACAATTGGTTTCAAAGTAGAGTTTGGAGGATATTCACCACTGTCACTCTTGTGATAGTTGGTATCAAAGTTGACTGATGAAAATTTTAGTGCTCTTCACCACTGTCACTTCCATTATAGTGAGTTTCTGAGTAGTTTGCAAACTTGACTTTCATGACAAGTAAGACTTTATATCTGTTTGAGCACTCTCATTGCACTTGGAAGAGCTTGCAAAGTGGAGGACTTTGGGATGGGTTTGACAACTGACATGGATTGGCTTGAAGCTTGAAGATTGAAATTGTAGACTTGTGGCTTGGTGTGGAAGGAAGCCAATACAGGTCCATGCAGAACATTCTTGTTGGTTTAGGTGTGTTGTAGGCTTGAGGAAACAAGGTGGATTTGAATTTTTGATGTAGCCAAGTTTACCTTCATTTAGAGGTATACTTGTTCCTTGTTTCATGTATTATTATAATTGTATAATGAGTTTTTATTTGAAGGTAAATTTGGGAGACATGGAGGAGTTCCAAGTGCAACCCACTTTGATAGTTGATCCAAAATCCTTGGGGGAAACCCAAGTTCCATGAACTTCAAAGGGAACATTGGATATTCTAAGAACCTTGATTGTAGGTCTTGGTAGGTTTTTGGATGAAAATTTGGATCGATGGATTGTTGGGACACATTCCTTCGTGGAAATAAGGAATACTTGTATTACAGTTGTTGGAGGTGGAATTGGAAACCACCTACCATATTCCATCCATTGAGTCAAGCCTTGGGAAACTCACGGCCATGGAGTAGGCAATGGAGCCTATGGGAACTTGAAGGTGCCAAGCTTAGTGAAAGAGGAAGATTGTGGAGGAGAATTTTTGTTGGAAAATTGAAATGTAGCAATCCATCCTCTCCTCCATAGTGATGACATGTTGGACAGTTTGGTGTCCAAGATGGAGGCACTAGTGATTGTGTGCCTTAGAATGTTGGTTGGGTTGTAGGAGATAGAGTGATAGCCTTGAGGAAGAAGTGAATTATTTTTCTGGGACAATCACGATGATAGTACCAAAGAAATGGATTCTTGGTTAGGTGGGGCAAGGTATTTATGTTCTATGTGATGGATGGAGACAGTGAAGGAGTCGACCAAGAAAACATTGACATACAACTTGTATGGTGCAACCAGGAACGTAGACTAAGTTGACTTGGATGTTTCTCTCCCACCTTTGTATATGCAAACTTAGGATGAGGTAGAACACTCCTTGGGTAGCTTGCAGATGATTTAAGAATGAATAAGAGGTTATTATGGTCATTTTCCACACTCTTTTTGAAGGTTGAGTTGAAAAATATGACTTGATGGTTGGAGGAAAAGTTGGGGACTTTTCCTTGGTCCAAAGGATTTGTATAAACACATTGAATGTAGCATGAAAATATTGTTTTGAGAATGAGTACGTAAATTCTCGTGGGGTTGGCTTGGGGATTCCTAAGTGGCAACATTCATGAGGAGAGATCAATGTACATGAGCATGGAAGAGTTGGTGAAGTAATGTTGCAATAGTAGGTTTGGACGTGTAAGACTTGGATAGATTGAACAATATTCTTGATGAAGGTTGGTTTGTAGTTGTGATGCAGACCCCCCTTCTCTCCTAAGGGCTGCATGACCTCCCGGTCTAGGATAGATCAATAAACTGAGTCAGATCGACTCTTTGGGTCTTTACTAGACCCAAACCCACTTACACAAGTCCTTTCTCAAAATGTGCAGGTTGTATGAGACCTGTTGGCTCTCTCCTGAGCATTGTTAAACTTCCACGCTAAATAGGTGCTAGTTCTTCTCTGGCTGAGCCCCTTCCTTCTTACGACCATGGCTATGACCACTCACCTAACTCAAAAGGCATTTCACGATTTTGCATATCGGGTCTTTGCATGTGAGTCATCTCGACCCTCTCGACCTCTGAAATCTCGACAGGATCCTAGAGCGTGCTAGCCCATCTATTCTCTTTCATTGATGTGACCCTTCACTATGACCTGGGGCCAACCTTCCGAGCGCTTCATGATTTCACATTTCACGAAGTTGGATACTCTGATACCAGGTGGTATCAGAGCTCAGATTTTTTATTTCTATAGTAGAGGAGGAAACAGACAACATGGATTTTGATGAACTATATGAGGAATTGGAAGCCCTAGAGAGAAGGGTAATGGTGCAAAGCTTGCACATCCGATAAGTCAAGTTGGAATCAGATGGAGGAGCATACTAGCCAGAGGAACGGTTGGAGGAAGTTGGAGTTGAACCAACACAAGAGGAGCTGACAGAAGCTAATTTGTCAGAGGAAGAAGTTTAAAAAAAACTCGGTGATGAGATTGCAAAACTAAATTTTGCAGCAGGGTGGAAAGATAATGCCACAAAAGAAGAAGAAAATGATATGGGGGATCAAGATGATCTACCAACTCATAGGGAATAGTTTCAGTTGAGAATACTGCATAAGAAGAGCCAACCACTGGAGCGATTGGACATAGTAATAGAGGAGTTAAGAAAGATGATGTTGAGGTCAACAGAGACAGTCAAAAAAGGGGAGCTGAACGAGGGAGAACCTACAAAAGAAACAAGGAATAAGGAGAAGAAGTAGCAACAACAACAACATAACTGGAGAGGAGCAAGAGGAAAAATCCAAGGAAAAGTTTGGGATCCGGGAGGATTTCAACACTGGAGGAGAGGAGCTCATGATCAGAAGCTCATGTTTTTCCTAGTAGTGGAGTATGATGCAGGAGCATCACTCCACCTCATCAAAAGCGCCAGCAAGCCAACACATAGGCGCATAATGGAGAAAAGGAGAAGCATTGACTCTCCCATTTTTAAATTCAAAATCTTATCCCATGGGGATTTGCATTGTAAGGCCGTAAGAGCCAAGCCACACCTTTGTACAGGTAGTGGATAGGGTTGCCTTAAATGGTTGCATGTAGCAGGCCTAGATCGTAGTCAGGTCTAGACATTTATTTATGGAATGAGCCGTAGGATTATGGTTCCATAACTGAGATAGTGATAGCACTAAGGTGGTGAAGAAGATAAGCTCACAGAGCCCTCTTTTGTAATTAGAGAGAGATCTTGGGTAGAAAGAGACTTTAGAGAAAGAGATATCGGGTAGAGAGGTCTTAGAAGAAGAACTCAGGATAGAGTTAGATTAGGATAACTTGAGAGAACTGGGACTCTGTTACAGTCTAGTTTTTGTAAAAATCTGTATAGACACATAGAGATAATAGAAAAGCAATTTTTCGTACATATCGTGTGTTTATGTATTTGTATTCATTGTTTTGCTTGTATATGTCGTTCATGTTGTGAATTCATGAAATGGTGAAGTATTGCATGAGTTTCAATTGTTTCACGTCTTTGATTTTTTTGAGTGCAAGGAATGCACACAGTCTGCAAGGAGTGCGTTGACGGAGGTGAGTTAACCTCAGAGAAGCTCAAGAGAGATAGTGTTGAAACATTCATCAATAGAAGTGAAAGGAGTGCACAGGAAGAACTTTGTGTTGAGTTTATAAAGAGATAGAGTTACTGAATACTTTGTAAGGAGAAGCTCTGCAAGGTGTGCATCAAACAAGGAGAACGCCAGGAGGGTGAGAAGAATTTATTTTCAAGAAATCCTTCGGATCTGAGTTTGACGAAATCCCAGAGATGCAAGGAGTGCATGGGAGATCGAAATCTTCGAGGAGATTAAGCTCAGAAGGGATAACAAAAGGATTGCATGGGTGACACAATTACTCTAAGTCCTAGAGCTCAGAAGAGATAATGTTGTGAGAGAGAAGCGAGACCTAAGATAGTTGGGTTCGCAGGAGAAAGTTCAAAGGTCGAAACCTTTTAACACTGAAAAAATATTCTAAGACAGGAGAAGTAAAAAGCTCAGGATGAGGAGAAACAACAATCATCAGATTGGTTGTAAGGATAAGCCTGGTCCGTTGGATTAGTGCTTAGAGAACAAGGATAGCTCAGGAGAAGAGAACAGATCTCATCCATTGGATCTGAGTGCAGAGGGTCAAACATCGTTGGATCTAGGAGGAAGTGCATGATATTTAACACTTTGTGTACACATAGGAGAGTGGATGTGCTAAAGAGCCGAAGTCTTGAAAACCATTTGGGACCGTTCATCAACTGGAAGGACACGTGGTGAAAATCTATTGATTTTGGATGGAATGAGCACATAGAGAAGTCAAAACTTCTGAATCCCGAAGAGACAAAATGAATTTGGATCGTTATATTAAGAGGGAATACATGTCAATGGGTCATGAGATCTAGGAGGAGGCAGAGGTGTAACGCTGAAACACCCAAAGGCTGAAGAGCCGAAGAGCCGAGAGTCATCGATCTGCAGAGGGGACACTTTTCAACAGATCGCGAGCTTCAAGTAAAGTCGCATTGGAGTTTCAGTTGAGAACTAAGACCGCCGAACCCCGAAGATGAAAAGGGAGCACATCCATTGATCTAGGAGGAGACACACGTTAGAGGATTAACAACTTCATATAAAAGCAACAGGAAGGAAAGAAGTGGATATTTGAGATTTTCGAAGGCCGAAAATCCAAGATCGACGAGAGTCGTCGATGTGAAGGTCGATACGTGGCGCCAGATCTAGGACTCTAGAGGGAAAGCAGAGGAAGGACAGGTCTGAAAACCCAGAGAAGATCTCAGTCGTTGATCGAGGAAGGAGTCATAGGACCGTTGATTTGGTTGTGGAGGCCGAAGTCCTGAAGCGGGAGTAGATCCATCGATTAGAAGGACGTGTGGCTAGAGATCGAGTTATTTTGGAGAAATCTCTCTGGAAGAAAGGGAGGTTTGAAAATTGAAATTCCCGAAGGCCGGATCCGCGGAGGAGATCATGACTGTAGAAGTTAGGGAGACAGGTGGCCGTATATCGTTAAATCCAGAGGATTGGAGTACGGAGGTAGTGAGGGTTTGAGACTTTAAAAACCCCAAAGTCGGGAATCACGAATAGATATCGTCCGTTGATTCAGAGCAAGTAGATTTGGTCCATAGGATTTGGATAGGATCGATCTGAACCGTCAATTCAGAGGTATCATTAATATTGGGAGATTGACAATCCTGAAACATTTCGAGGAATTGAAGATGCATGATCTTTAATAGGGAATTGTGGGGTCATGCGAGAACGTATCTTGAGGACCCGTGCAAGGAAGGAGCTAGTGGAAAGGGTTTAACGCCCGTGAAACGAAGAGTGCCCAGAGCGTGTAGACAGAGGGTGCAGGTATCATAGGACCTGCGCCTAAAGAGGAAAAAGGGACTTGTGTATAGTTGAATTTGGTTCAAAGAGGAACCCGAAGAGTCTATCCGACTCAGGACAAGGAAATATCCAGAGACTAAGAGGTCGCAGAACCCTAGAAGGGTAGGGGGGCTGCATCAAGTTGTATCAGTGTGGTATTGGATTGCATTTGAAGCAGTAGGTAGCAACAACTAGAGGCATTTTTGATAGATTTGGGAAAGGATGCACTTGTTCATGGATTGGATGGAGGGAAGTTGCATGGAAAATTGGGCTTGGACGATGTGGAACAGTTGAGTGTCGATTCCATATGGATGCATGGGTCTGGAAAGTGACTTGAGGATGGGAGGTCCTTGATGTTGTTGTTGAGAATGAAACCAATTTTTGGTGCAGGAGGATGTAAGCCCCTTTCCTAGAGTGGCCTCAAGAACTTTCGTCGCACTGACACAAATGGATATCTTAAATGATTAAGACACCTTGGCCCATTGGCAAGATGTACCTTGGACAAATGGATTCCTTGGCCTATGGAAAGGTTCTTTTTGGATGGTTGGATGTCTTATCCCATTGGAAAGATTCTTCCTAGACAAATTCAGGTGCACCTGTATGCAGACAAGGTGCACCATCACAGATAGTGTAGCATCCCCAACCCCAAGTTGGGCCATGCCACTTAACAATTACACTTTTGATACGATTTAATTTATAACATGATCTACATATCTAGTAATTATGCAATGTAAAGAACATACAATTCATGCATAAACATGTATAATAAAACATATTGAATTTTATATAAGCATTCACACAGTAAATAACATAAAAACATAGATAAAATAACACTTTCCTTTTAAATAATTCACCAATTATGTGGAGAGCTCATAATTTACTCCCAACCATAGACTATATTTCTCATAAACTCTTAGCAGTAGGTCACCCCTGAGATGAGGCTAGAAAATCCACCAAGGAAGGCTTCCTAAGCTAGACTAAGGTCTAACCAAGACAATAAAAATCAAGTCAAAGTGCCAACTACTACAACTAGCCTACAACCTCTCATTTCCCACAACCTATCCCACCTGAGGAAGTGTACCCCTTCTCCGCTAAATAGTCCTTCGGTTGTCCCACTTTGTTTTCTGGGGCTTCAACAACAAGCCAAACATAAATTCTTAGAGCTCTATATCTATTTCCCAACACACAAGGAAACAAATTCCCAACAGTGTTCTCACCCAGAGAGAATGCTCATGGGATTGAAAACTTGCTTCTTTAGAATGCACATAAGCATGAAAACTTGCTTCTTCACCTCAAACTAACTAGGTTTACTGTTTACAATCAGATCCAAACTCCAAAAGTACAGTACCAATGATGGATGGAAGAGAGTGTACATATGGTCAAATTGAATGAGAGAATAATGGGTGAATGATGAGAATGATCCAAAAATACACTAAGTTCCCCCAATATATTTGCATGTTCCCAACTTGACACTCGTCATGATGGGAAATGTATGGGCCCCACTTAGGGATATGTTTCCCACTTTAGGAACTTAGGATACATATGCCATGTAATCAAAATTTAGGAAATATTAATATAATATTCCCTTGGGCTTAGCCCCTCTTCCTAGACTCTTAACCTCCCTTTCCCTCTAGTGTGGAGTTCTAGCTCCCTATACTCTTTTTTTATGGTTGGTCTGCAACAGTGATGTATTTTTATTAATAATTTGAGTGCGATTAAATATTACAATGATAGGCTCACTGGTCTTTTTAGCATCTAGGCTCTCCAGCCTAATAACCACACATGAATTCTGACCTCAATATATATATACAATGGCACTATGGCCCAAAATATCTTGACTCACCAACCTATATGTATATTTATAATTGGGGTTCAACCTAGGGATATTACATTCCCCTCCCCTTTATTATGCATCGTCCTCAATGCATTATATACACATGTACAATCCAAAATCTTAAAAAATATTCAAAAATATGAGGGTAATCCTCCTGCATGGCATCTTCATGCTCCCAAGTTTCATCTTCAGGACCATAACAGGTCCACTGGACCTTTACTATCCCTATTGCTCAATTCTAGAGTAGCTTGACTTTCCAATCCAATATGCACACCAATTGAAATCATAAGTCTCCTTCTTTCTCTACTTAGATCACATTCCAATCAATTACATTATTATCATCATGTGCATACATTTTAAGAAAAGACACATGGAACACATTGTAAATGCACATGGATGCAAGTAGTGCAAGCATGTATGCAATAGGACCAATCCTCTCTAGGATTTCAAAGGGTTCACAATATCTTGCTGCAAGATTTGAACAATTCCCCAATTTTAGGTAACTTATCTTGGCCTTTACTTTTAAGAACACATGGTCACCCAATTTAAAATCTCTGTGAGTTTTTCCTTTATCTACATAGTTTTCCTTCATGTCTTGGGTAGCCTTTAAATTCTGCTTTATCTTCACCATTTGTTCTTCCATTTCCCTGAGAAACTCTGGCTCGAGCACTTCTATGTCTACTGGGTTGTTCCAACTCACTCGTGTATTACACTTTCTACCATATAATGCTTCAAGTGGGCTCATATTTAAAGATGCATGATACCCATTATTATAAGCAAATTCATCCAAGTGTAGATAATCTTTCCATTTTGATGGTTTATCCATCACTTACATCCTCAACATATCCTTAATCACTTGATTGACCCTCTATGTTTTCTCATCTAAATCTAGATGGTATGTTGTGCTAAAATCCATATTTGTCCCAAATCCTTTGAATATCTCTTTCCAAAAATTTGATGTGAAGTTATGACATCTATCAAAAACAATTTCCTTAGGCACATCATGAAGTATGACAATTTCCCTCATATAAATATCTGCAATGTTAGCTGCCCTGTGAGTTAGTTTCACTGGAATAAATATCTGCATCTTTAGTGAGCTTATCCACCACCATCATGATGGAATCATGTTGCTTCACTATCCTTGGAAGCTTGGTGATGGAATCTATTATCATCACTTCCCAATTCCAATTAGGAATCGGAAATGGTTGTAGCAAACCAGTTAGATGGTTTTTCTCAACCTTTTCCTTATAACTTTCAAGACATCTGGATATATAATCAACCACCTCTTTCTTCATACCCGGCCAAAAATATTGGATCTTGATAGCTGCAATCACTAGTATATTTGGGTCATTTTCCAACGACATTTTTGACATAATGTCGACGTAAGGTTGTCGGGATCTCGACAAAACTTGCCCCCACCCAAACGTCGATTCTGGTACCATCTCACTTCTGATGGATACCCTGGTTGTCTCACTTCCGACTTCTCTGACGAACATGTGTCATCGAAGGCCCAATTCTACAATGACGTAAATGGTTGTCTCACTTATAACATTTATGTTGTTTGAAGTGAGACGAACGAGTGAAACTATTGTTTGACTAATTTTCCATATCGGCCACATTTCATTCATCGGCAGTAAGATGAACAAGAAACTATTTGTTGATGAAGTTTCTATATCAGCCACATTTCATTCGTCGAAAGTGAAATGATATAGAAAACTATTCATTGACGAAGAATATATATCAACCGTGTTACATTTGTCGACAGTCAGATGAACTAGAAAATATTTGTCTATGAAGTTTCTATATTGGCCACGTTTCATTCGTCG
>CBVK0100634022.1:0-21780 GCA_900067695.1 Picea abies | reverse complement strand
GGGTCCAGAATTCCATATGCGTCATTGATCCGGGTGCGCGAATCACTGTTGCTCGGACTTGCTCGTTACTTACCACGGGCGCATAATCACCCAAAAATTAGGACAAGTGGGTTTTAAACCCATTCTTTTGCATTCTAACCCCCTTACAAGAAATATCGCTAACAGGAAGGAATAGATCTCCCGAACATATTGGAGCAATGGAAAAGGTAGAGTGTAGACAATGTACCAGTGGAGCAATTAGATCATATCCAATACCTATTCCTCTTAAGGGGGGAAGAAAAATCCATAGGGCTCAAGCGCACTCACGGGGAGATAGGATACCTAGAAATCAAAGCAGGTGAGGGACAACTCCAACTCTCACCCAAGAAGACGAGAAGGAAGAAAGGCATGAAATCAAATAGTGTAGCCCTACAGGAACTAGGAGCTCTGTTGATGAGCTCAGGTAATATTAAAAATCTCTTTCCCAACTCTCCCCCACATGTTTAAATGAAGATTATAACATGGAATATTAGAGGCCTAAACAACCCACGAAAGCAAAGATTCCTTAAAAACAGACTGGGGAAGGAATAACCAGACCTATGTTTCATCCAAGAGACAAAATGTATTGTAGACAGAATGGAAACAATCAGCAAAAAAAAATGGACCAAGTACAAGACATTGGTTGACGAAGGACAACGGACAACAGGCGGTATTCTCACTTTGTGGAACCCATAAGTGATGAATCTACTAGCAGTCAAAGGCACTAGACACACACTTTCGATTAACATGAAAATCATAGGTAACACAGAGGTGATTCTATGCACTAATGTGTATGGTCCCCAGATGTTGGAAGAAAAGAGAAGAATGCTCCTAAAACAAGAAAACCTAAAAGCCCATTCCAGCAACCCCCATTAGATCCTGGCAGGGGACTTCAACATCATCACGACACTAGTGGGAAAAAAAGGAGGCACCAGGAGACTAGATAGAGATGTGGAAGACTTTTCATCTTTCATTGACATAATGGAGATGGTGGACATCAAAACCAGTAATGGCCAGTTCACATGGAACAACAAACAGATAAAGCAACATCAGATAGAGATGAGGCTAGACAGATTCTTGTTTTCAGAGTCCATCATTCTACAGGATTTAACTTTAGACTCTAACATCCTTCCCTGGGGGGGTTCAGACCACTGGCTAGTTCAATTGGAAGCTAACTTCCAAACCAAACCGAGGAATAGACCGTTTAGATTCGAGAAATTTTGGATCAAACATCTCACTTTCAAGGAGAACATCATCCAATGGTGGTGGGCACAACAACTGGAGCAAGGGACAAGGATGTTCAATCTTTATAATAAACTCAGGTACATCAAACATAAACTCAAGGATTGGACAAGGAAATCTTTGGAAACATAAACCAAGAAAAAATAAATATTGAAGACAGAATGAGAAAACTCCAGGAAATATGCATAGACGAGGGCTATACAGAGGATAGGAAAAAGGAAGAGACCCAAATGACCTAGGAATGGGAAGCAAGATTCCAACAGGAGGAGACTCTGTGGTGTCAAAAGCCCAGAATCATGTGGCTAAAGGAAGGAGAGAGGAATACAAAGTTTTTTCATAGAACAACCATTGCTAGAACAACCCACAACAAAATCCTAAAAATTCAAGATTAGGATGGGATCAAGAGAGAGTCCCACAAGGAGATTGAAAACATACTGGTAAACCACTTCCAGGGAATAGCCCAGGAACCTAACCAAGACCGAATGGAGGCCATACAAAGGATAACTCAACACATCCCCAGGCTAGTTACCGAGGAACAAAACACCAACCTAAACAAACCCATCACTAAGGAGGAAATTGACCAAGTGGTTCAGGAGATGCCCAATGGAAAGGCCCTAGGCCCAGATGGTTTTATAGTGGAATTCTTCAGAGCCTTCTAGGAAGTGGTCAAACATGATGCTTATGGGGTGGTGGAAGACTCCAGATGCTCAGCCTCCATTCTGAAAGCGCTAAATTCCACAATGATTACTTTAATCCCCAAAGAAAATGAAGCAAGGACTCTAGACCGCTACAGACCCATAGATTTATACAATTTGGTCTACAAGATAATCTCCAAATTCATAGCTAATAGACTAAAACCTCTCCTACCCACACTAAATTCACGGGAACATGCAGGTTTTGTAGAAGGGCAACAAATTGTGCACAACATCGTCCTTCCCCATTAGATGACACACACATTGAAACTCCAGAGGAGAGGGGGGATGATAATCCAACTTGACCTAGAAAAGGATTATGAAAAAATTAGCTGGCACTATATGTTCAAGACTCTAGAAGCTTTTGGCTTTACACAACACTGGATCAACTAGATTGTTAACCTAGTCTCAATGACAAGTTACTCGCTTTTAATCAATTTAGCCCCAACCAAACCCTTCTAGCCTTCAAGAGGCATCAAACAAGGAGACTCGCTATCACATTTTATGTTCATTCTGATGATGGAAGGACTCAATAGAAGAATAAAAAGTGCAACTATAGTAGGAGAAATAACATGCATCAAACCTTTCAAAAATTTCCCTACCTCCATGCACTAATAGTTTGTTGAAGACACCTTACTCCATGGCACACCCATGGTCAAGGAAGCGAAAGCCTATAAAATAATCTTAGAAGATTTTGGGGAAGCCTCAGGCGCGGAGATCAATCACTCCAAATCCATGATCTATTTCTTCAATACCAACCCAACAATTCAAAGAAACCTGGAAAATATTTTGGGGTTTGAACACAAAACGCTCCCAACGAAATATTTGGGAATCCCCCTGATGGATAGAGCATGCAAAATGGAAACATGGGAAGGAGTGATCAACAAACTACAGGAGAGGGTGAAAAACTGGACTTACAGATCCCTCAACCTAGCGGGGAGACTTATTCTGACCAAATCGGTTCTACAAGCAATTCTGACCTATATGATGTCAGTGTTTCCCGCTCCCAAAGGAATACTCCAAAAACTAAGATCCATCCAAAGGGACTTCCTATGGAAAGGAGTGGAAAGTGAGAAAAAATGGGCCCTTGTCGCCTGGGAGAAGGTCTACAAACCCAAATGAAAAGGATGCCTAGGTTTACAAGACCCACAGGTAACCAATGAAGCCTATGGGGTGAAACTCTGGTGGAGATGGGTCAAAGAAAAGGCAATACCGTGGGAAACCCTCTTGAAGGCCAAGTATGCCCTAGACATCAACAACCAGGATCAAACTCTCTTTATGGGCACAAGGGAGGGATCAACCATCTGGAATCTAACCTAGTGCAACAAAACCTAGATCTAGAAACACAGCTTCTAGGAAGTGAGGAATGGTAAAACAACCAGATTCTGGGAGGACGAGTGGCAACAGGAACCCAGAATGGAAAATCCAAATAGCGAGGAACTCCAACAGGATATGACTGCGCAAGGAAAAATCAAAATCCATGACTACTGGAAACAAGAAAATGACAACGACAGATGGAGGATTTGGGACAAACTCAATCCAAAAAATAGAGATCGGATCGCAACAATAGCGAAAGAGGTGGAGGAGGAATTGGGGAAAATGAAAATTGTAGTCTCAGAAGAAGAGGACCAACTAAGATGGGAAAGGAAAAATGGTGGGGAATTCAACTTAAAAGAAGCTCGGAATTGTATAATGGCCCAGGACCAAGAAGATCTGGCGCAACAATGGGGAAAGATTTGGGACAACCCCCAATGGCCAAAAATCAAAATTTTCAAATGGTTAGTACTTCACAACAGAATTCTAACCTGGGAAAACCTAAGGAAAAGCGGTTTAATAGGCCCATCATGATGCCACCTCTATCAAGCAAAGGAAGAAACAACGAATCACCTCCTCGATGAATGTAATTACACAACAGAGATCTGGGATTGGGCGACAAGCATCTTTCGCCAGTCCAATAGGACCTGAGGTAACATCAGCGCAACCCTCAATAACTGGAATGAGAGTTATAGAAAAAATGAAATGGTGAACCTCTGTTGGAATCTCAAGCCAGGGATGATCATATGGACAATATGGAAAGAAAGGAACCAACACATATTCAGGAACAAAATCCTTCCAGAAGGGAAACTCAAGGAAGCTATAATCTCTTAAATACGAGAAACGGTGCAGAGTCACAACTGCCAAACTGGAAAAGCGCAACCCACAGGGCAGGACTCCTGAATCCTAGAAGTATTTCACCTAAAAGACGGGTGCAACAACACATGGGTAGGGCAGCCACTGCAACTCCAATCAAGAGAGTGCAACTGGACACCACCTCCGACAGGGTTCCTCAAGTTAAATTTTGACAGGGTGACAAAAGGAAACCCAAGAATGACAGGGATGGGAGGGGTGATCAGAGATAGTGGTGGAAACATAATCTGACTGTACGCTGGGAGTATGGGAAACTCAACCAACAATGCAACATAATTTGGAGCCTTGGAGCTTGGTCTCGAAATTCTAAGTCACGAAATGATCTAAAAATAGAAGGTTGACTTGTTATGCTATGCAAGCATCCTCTACTTCATTAAAATAAACTTTACAGGACCTTGCTTCATGTGTTAAAATATGCAAGATAAACTTATGTGTTAAGTTCATGTATCTTCTTGTAAATGTTCATCTGTGAGAAATTGTTCTTTTAAATGGTTAAATATGTACTTTAAATAAATACACAGCAACACAACTTGCAGCAAATAAACCATCAAACTCACAATAAGAACAACATGATAAAGGAGTTCACCCCCCTCTGGGCTACATCTCCTTGAGCCTCCATAATGGACTTAGCTCTATGGGATTAATTTTTCAAAAGTTCTTTTACAAGCTGCTGCTCAAATCCAATGGAAAAAACAGACTGTACCATTGGGATCAGAACACATAAAACCCCCAAAAATGACTAATAGAACTCTGAACACGGATCATGGCTCATCCGGGCATGACCTCTTCTACATGTGGCCATAAGCTTCCCTGAGCTTCTCTTTGGAAAAAACACCTATAAAATTCCTCAACAACCTCTGAAACCTGTCCCAATGTGTTCAGAGCATAACAATTAGCCAAAAATGATTATTCAATCACAGAAAACAAACATAGGCTCACCAAAACATGTCCTCAATCAATGAGGGCTTCAAGCTCCCTGGAGCTTGCTGAAACTTCAATGGCTGAAATACTACAAAAGAAGTCTTCAAATGGCCTTGATAACAGTGCCAATGGATTCAGGACGTCCAAAAACCCCTAGCTTGGCTTTTACGGCATCTCAATCGACCAAGAAATGAGGAAGATAGGCCTCCTGCCATTTTCCTCCTTCAAGCTTGTTGTCTTTGGTTCGCCAAAACGCACCCTTGTGTGCTTGAATCAAGAACACGCTCCAAAATGCGTGTTTAAACCCAGCACCAAGCAGTTCCGAAAAACGGTGCAAACCATCGAACCATTAACGCAACTAAAACCCCCAACCTCCAAGCCGTTGGGCATATGGGTCTTATGCGACCACACGCTATAGAAAAAGGGGCTCCATTTACATGGCAAATAAAATGAAGACAAGTGGCAGGCCATTTGGTTCAACCGTTCAAACCACATTTAAACCACACGCGCACTTTGCAACGGTGGTCACATGTAATATAATAGAACCACGGTCCAAATATTTAAAAACCCCGCGCGCGCCATCGGTGGTTATGGGCATATGTAAAATAAATGTGACCAGGGGCTGGATTCATTACAACACATTCCCGTGCAATATATTTATATATGGTCACATGTAACAAACGACCCCCATGCCATACACACCATAACACGAACTTAAATAATTAAAACCCCGCATTCATAACAAGGATCAATGTGTGGCCCATTGGCACGACGGACTTTGTTAAGGCTTACACCGGTGGGGAGGTCCGGGGGTCGAACCCCATGGCCTCCATAAAATTTTAATTAACAAACCAAATAGACCAATACCAGGGTGCCACGTGGCAGCCCATGACTGGGCCACGTGGCACCATACCATTTGACCATAAGATGCCACGTGTCAACAAATAATTTGTCCAAGTCTGCCAATAAAGGAATGCCACATCACCTGCCACATCACCTGTCAATTCATCCCTGCCACATCATCGTACGGACATGCCACGTCAGCATCCGTACAGACTGTACGCACTGCACAGTCAGCATCCATTTTTTTTACCTGTTTGACGATTCAGACATATCGCAATATCTCTCGCTCCCGACGTCTTTTTGAGACGAAACGAATTGCGTTGGGTTCGTGATGATGAGGGATACACTCTCGTTCGTTTTGAGGCAATTATGAGAACATTGATTTTTGAGCTAAAATTTGACCCCTGGTCCAGATTTTGATCACGAAAGGATGACCAACACTATCGTGGAAGGTGACTCCACCTTGGTCATCAACACGGTGAAGAGATTCCAAAATGGCACCAGAGTGGGAAAAGTACAGATACATTGGTGCTTGGCACACTCCCTACAAAAAAACTAGGAGCATCTGCAAACGATTAACACAGTGGAGTTGCGTTGGGTACGCAGTTCAGCAAATGGCCTCGTAGATAGAATTGCCAATGAGGGGGGTAGCAGGGAAGGACCAGAACTAGATACTACCTGGCTCAACATCTCGGAAGGACAATTTACAATGGACTGCCTCCAACTAGCAACAAAAGATTGTGACAACAACTTAAGCAAGGAAGGTCACATGGAGGAGGGCAGTGAAAGGCCCAGGGGACAACATGAAGGACCCAGGCAGGATATGGCTGCCCAACACTCAACCACCAATCACAATGCAGGATCAAATTATACAACAGGCGAGGGTATGACAACAAGGTCGTGTCAATAGTAAGATTTGTGGGGAAAGACCGTGGGAAATTATCGACGGCAAACAACATGCAGCGAATGACGTAAGACAAGAGGGATTGACACAAACCAATATTGACCCACCATGCCAAAGACCAGGTACAGGGAGATGCTCAGTAGGATATCAAGCGAGCAGGGGTAAGGGCCCGTACAGGGATAATGGTGGAGTCATCATGATCATACGTACCATGACGAGGAAAAAGGATGGGAAGGTTCACCTCTATGGGTAGACCATGCTTGGAAGGACGAGCCCGCAACAGGGAAATTTCAATAAGAGAAAAAACAACATAAATATATGTAAACAGAAGAGCACAACTGCAGGAGTCACCACAGACACAAGGGCAGGAAACAGGTTGAGAATCCAACAAAGGATCTTCCATAAGCCAGATAGGATGGTGCAAATGAAGTGAACGCACAACAAAAGGAACCCCCTAGGGAAGGGAACTTAGAACAATTCCCTACAGGTTTTAAGGATGGAGCAGGCGGCCAAAGACGCTGAGGGAACCTTTCACACCCTGGTTGCACCGAAAGGAATGGCGACCATTCACGGTTTGGAAAAGGAAATCTAAAGAAATCGCAAGAACAAAACATGGGATGCTCTGACTCAAGAAACAAATTGGGTAACTTACCCAGGAGCCACGCAACCCAGGGAAACCATCTACCACAAAACGATGGAGATAGTGTGGTAAACAAAGATGTTGATTGGAAAAGTGAACTCAGAAAGAGAGGATGCCAGACGGGAGAACAACAAGGAACACACAAAACTGTTGAACAAAATCCTGAGACACCTTAGTAGTTTGGAAACCATTACCAAACTGCTAACTGAGGTCAAGAAGGACCAGCAAGCCAAGATTGAGCAGTTGGCTGGTTAATTCCACCTCTACCTGTGCTACATCCATCACATGGACATCACGCTAGCCGACGAGAATGGAGCGCCAACACAGATCATAAAGACTCACACAGTCTCCCAAAAGGAGGAGAATAAGGGCCATGTTGATCAAGGAAAGAAACATATCATCATCCTGGACTAGTGTCTGATTAGTCTATTGGTAAGTCAGTCGGGTCAGTCATGCATCTATTTAGTCTCTGTTTTTCTTTTTCATGTATGTTGTGATTATCTTGTCAAAATCTGGATATGGTAGGACTGAGTTGGTTTCCCACAGTGGCAGTCCAGTCATACCCCTTGTTTTTTTCAGAAAGTGCAACTAGAAAACCTCTGGCCTAATTTCCTTTTTGGCAGACCAGGGAGTTCCCTTTTTTGTACTATAGCCCTCTTTTAGTAATACAAACTCTTAAACTTACTTATAAAAAAAACATATATTTAACACATTAATATTATCGCATATATTATACACATCTATTAATATGGTTATTAGGTTGACACAATCTAATTATAATAATCCATAATTGTAAAAGATTATTTAATTTAATTTAAGAGATGGTAAACATAAAGTAAAAATTAAACCTTCTTCTTATAGTTTTATTACATTTAAAAAAAAAAATCAATATATTATATTAGCAATTACATTTTTTTTTAAATTTCAATATATTATATTATGAACACTAGGCATTAAACTTTCTCTTATCAATTAAGTATTTACATGAAATTTCTTAGTATTTTCTATATCACTAGATGTCCAAATGCACAAGGCCGGTTCGTAGAAGGCGTCTAGAGACTTAAATCAACACACAATTGTTGGGTTGAGTTCCTTCCATCCATCCAAGAGGGTAGGGCTAGNNAAGCCAATAGGGAGGGTCCGGATTTGTTCCCGAGCCATCCATCCGTTAGGGGTTTAGTCACATCCAACTGGCCAATAGGGTTTAGGGGTTCTTTTCTCACTTGGGCATGCGCCATTGGACCTCTATAAAGGTAGCACGAAAGATTTTTGTTGACAAAAATCTTAAATAGCCTTGAACCTTCAAACCTTAATGGTCACCCCACACAAATATTAAAACCAAAACTACTTTCATGAATTAAAACATATAAAAAGAACTACTTTCCTGAATTAAAGCATATAAAAGGTTTGGAGACCATTGAACCTTACATATCTTACAAGGGATGAAGCTCTTGGTTCAAGCCTTTTAGGCTTTCTTTTAATGACCACTATATGTAGTGGTCCCTATTTTATAAAAGGCTTTCTTTTAATGACCACCATATGTAGTGGTTTTTTATACTATTTTATAAAAGTCTTGGGTGAGAATTATGGATGAAATTTGAAGAATCATTTATTATGGGGTGATTTGTCTGTCAAATGTATTTGATATATATATATTTTTTTAAATGATAACCAACATTTTTCCTTAAAACTATGAAAACAAATAAACTCATTATTAAAATTAATGAGTTATTTTATAAAAAGAGTACATGACTTTTTTATAAAAAGAACATCAATATAGTTATATTGGCTAGAGGAAAAGGAGGCATGTCTGTGAGGTATACATTCTAATAATATATATATGTAGATCAATGTTAAAGGTGACAAATAGTCTCACATTCTAATATATATATATATCAATGTTAAAGGTGACAAATAGTTTTTTAACAATTTTAATGAATGAATTTATTTTTAATAATTTTAATATAAAAAAAATTTAGGCTAAAGATTCTACTAAATGATGATTTTGTTGAAAAATATTTGTCAGAATTAACAACAAAAATTACTTGAAATCTCTTTCTACTTATCAATCCACCGGCCCTTCTTATCCCGATTGTGCGCTCCGGCGATCGGACGCACCGACCAGATATGTTTGGAAGTTGAAACCATAAGTGCAGGAAAGAAATAGAACTTTGTTTTGTTTAATTATATCTGTCAGAAATATATTCTTAAGAAACCCATCATGAAATTATTAGCTGTACGTTGATTTTTGGGATTTTGAAGCAAAAGAGTTTTCTATTCGGTGGAAGATTTGAATATTTGAATAGGTTGAAAATAGGGTTGCAATAACGTAGACAGAGGCTGGACCTTTTTTTAATGTTGTGCTGCCTGGATAATGGAAGAACAAAACAAAATTCATTGCAGGCGATAATCTTGTAATTGTAAGCACTGCTTTTTAATTAATACAGGTATTCATTCGCACGCGTATGATTGTGACTTTACAAAGATAGCGACTACTCAATAAGAAAAAGCGTTTAATTTGAGTAATAATTTTTGTAGCGGACCGATGATTCCAGGAATAAACCTCAAAAAGTAGTGGAGCAATTATTGTTATCATAAAAACACAATGTAACATCATATTGCCCAGCGTTGATCAATATAATTAGGCAACCTCAATCATCAAGCTAGTGGCATAGACCTACAAAGAAAGGACTGTACTGTGTTTAATCCAATTGTAGGTTTGGCTTATAGTAGGGTTCAACAACAAAAGTTTAATGGTTTCTGATAACTCAAACATGCAGCCAGTGAAATAAAAAAAAATAATAAAAAATCTGAAATAAAAAATTATTTTATAGAAAAGGAAAAAAAAATATTATAATTATTAGCTTTATGAGTGTAGATAACTTATATTTCATAAAATAAAACATAGTCAATAAAAAAATTCTTAAATATATATTTAAGTCAATAAAACAAGGTGCTTCACTGAAATCCACCCTTTTTCTCTCCGCCGAAGGCTGCTCATTTCCGTATAGAGTGTCATCCCCGCCACTCATACATAGTACTCATTGGTTCAAACATATATTTTTTTCTTTTAAAGATTCATCACCAAGCATTTAAGTTCGAATATATGTGGTATAAAGTCAAACAAAAAGTGACTGTCCAGCATTAAAGGGATGATAACTTATAATTATTTGGCTAGGAATAATTATGAGGAGCGCCTAGTTTTATTCCACTATAAGATTGTGAAAATTATTTAAAACATAAATATGTATTTATGAAAAGATTCCAAATATATAATTTAATTATTTAAATATGTTTTTATTAAAATTCTTACATATATAATGTTTTAGGGTTACGATAAGGTATGTATTTATAATGTATAGTCTGAATAAGTTAAACAACATGAACTAAACAATATGAAAAGTTTTCTAAAATTGATTCAAAATAAAAATAATATAAGGAAGTAATAAAATAAATATTGTTAAAATAAGAACAAATTCTTATGAACTATATAGTCAATTCTCAAAATGTTTAGGATGAAAGAATCTCGTCTAAGATGAAAAGCACTTTCTCTTGAAATGTCCAACTTATACTCAGATTAAATCTACTAACTTTCTTAACATTTTAACTTAGAAAAAACTATGATGATATTGGAACACTTCTCTTAATGTTTTTTGAGCACATAAATAAAATTCTAAAAAATTCCAAGTAATCCCTTACCTTCTTAAGGTTTGATAGACCAATTAAATTTGATTGAGCATTAATCATCATCATCAATATAAATATATTTTTTTAAATCCTCACTTATTTACAAAGGTTAAAAAAATATGTTTGATGATGATTAACGTCCACTAAGATCGAATTGGTCTATCTGACCTTAAGAGGGTAAGTGATTACTTGTGATTTTTTAGAATTTTGTTTATGTGCTCGAAAAGCATTAAGAGAAGCTTTCCAAGATCACCATATTTTTTTTGAGTTAAGAGGTTAGGAAGGTTGGTACTGTGACAAATATTTTAAAAATGAGATCTAATATGGGTATAGGTTGCACAATCTAAGAGAAAGTGTTTTTCATCTTCAACCTTCTTAGTGTCACAAAGGTGACACACTCTTTCATCCCATGGAGTTTTAGGAATTCACCAAAGCGCAGTTTCACTATGGAGCTCCTTAGAATTTGTTCTTATCTTAGCAATGATTATTTTTTTCTTTACACTTGACAAAACATATAGATAATTTTGATCTTCTAGATTGGGGTTGATTACATCCTTATAATACCTTAATTTTCTTTTTTCCTCTAACTCTTTATCACACCACATTTTCTCCTTAAATTTTGATTTGATGATATTTTTAATAGTATCTTTATTCTGCAAAATGGTGTCTTCCATGATTCCCCAATAGTTTATCCAAGACTGGGCATCTATATGCCATCCTCGCGTGATTCGATGGTGGTTACGACTCGATTTTGAAGCAATTTTAGGAAGCCTATTGTCTTCCATGTTGTTTAACTTGTTCTTATACATTAGGTATCTAGTCATAGCTATGCTCTCAATGGGGGAGAGGCTTATTTTAAGAGGAGGATGGGATAGGGTGTGTTTCCTTTAATTTTGAGATTATAGGTTATACAATTCTTTTTTATTTGCTCTATCTTTCTCCAGGATTCACGAGAGATACTACAACCCCAAACTTCACATCCATAAAGAATAATAGGTGTAATGAGAGTCTCAAAGAGGAGTTGCTTCTTATCCCAATTCCAAAGACCAATTGAATTACAATTGTTTTCAAGCCCACAATGAGCTTTCCATCCCCCAATAATCCTTTTCTCAATGCTATAATTCTAGTTAAGCTTGTGGTGAATATCAATTCTCAAATATTTGTATGAAGTCACTTCCTCCAAGTTGTTGTTAACATATACAAAGGTATGATAAGTGATTTTATTGGATTTAATAATCACGACCTTAGTCTTAACAGTATTAATAGTCATACCCATATTGGAGAAAAAATCCTTGAGGATTCTTAGTTGGTTTTCAAGATCATGGGGAATCCTTGCCATAAGAACGATATCATCAACATAAAAAAGAATATTCATGACTTTACCAGTGAAAGTAGGGCCGACAAAACTTGATTTTTTCAAACAATCTTCTAACTTGTCAATGTATATGCCAAAAAGGGTAGGGGACAAGGGACAACCTTGTTTGACTCCGATATTGCAGTTAATCTCTTTTGACCAGCCCTCATTGTTTTTAAACTTAGCAATAATTTTCTCATACATCCTTATTGCAACATCCCTCAACTCGAGAGGCACTTTTATCTCTTCCAACCTATTCCAAAGGTTTTTCCTAGGAACCATGTCAAAAGCTTTTCTAAAGTAAAAAAAACAACAAACAAGATTGGTTTTAGTATTGCAAAACTCCTCTGCAATGATCCTAAAGGTAACGATATGGTCCACAGTTGAATGATATGTCCTAAACCCTGCTTGGCCTTTAGCTCTTTTACAATGAATTTCTAGCCAAAGGCTAATCTTCCTTTCCAAAATAATTCCATAAATCTTGGGTAAAATATGGCTAATCATAATGGTCCTATAATTAGAGGGAATGTTTCTATCCCCATTTTTAAAAATAGGAACAATGAGGCTTTGCGTCCATGGTTTAGGGAAGCCCTGCTTGACTGCTAAATTGAAGAGCTTGTGTATGCGAGGGATAAGGATTGACCCTCTGATTTTAAAATTTTCATCTTGGTATCCTTTAATGTCCTTAGCTTTCCCATTTGCGAGCCGCTTAACCCCAAACTCTATGTCATCTAAAAAGAAAACTTCTTCCTTTGTAGGGACAATAGGAATGGTGTCCATGGCATTAGGGAACTCGTAAATACTTTTGAGGTAGGAATTCCAGTCCCTTAAGGGAATCCTATTATTTTCTTTAGTATTGTGTTTTATAATTTGGCTCCAAAACTTCTTAGGATCCAACTTGTATAGTTGTGAAAGTTTTTCTTGCCTTTTATTGATATAGTATTTTTTTTTCCTTTTAATTCGGGCTTTGTACGTTTTGATTTTATCAAGTTTTAAGGGCTCATTAGAAACATCCCTAATGAATTTTCTAACAATTTTACATTCCTTATTATACCAAGTGTTGGTCGTTCTATTATTCTTTTTATAGGACACCTATAAAGAGAACTTGTTAATAGAAGTGGAAAGGGTAGTTGTAAAATTATGATAGAGTTCTTCAATGTTGTCCTTATAAGTTAGGAGGTTTAATTTACTATTTAAATCCTTTGAGAAAATGTCAACTTTACTTTTTTCAAAGCACAAATTCCTTTGATTATCAAAATTCTTTTCAATGGTGCTTCTATACATGGAAAAATTTAGAGTTAGGGTTAAAGGTTTATGATTAGAGTCAAGCTCATGGTCATTTAAAAGGTCAAAAGTTGTTATTTGGTTGGAAACAGGGATATCGGAAATCACATAATCTACAACACTACTACCTAACCCATGAATACAGGTCATCTGGTTGGATTTTGGCCACTTCATTACTCCATTGCAAATTATTAGGTCTTGAGAGCTACAGAGCTTGATTAACTCAATACCAAACAAATTCTCAATTAGGTCTTCAAAGCATCTTTTGTAGCTATAAGATAAAACAAGGTCCTCATCTAGCCATAAAGGATTATGGTTGGAGTCATTACTTAAAAGAGTAGCTTGTTTAGTTGTAGTCCTAGCATTAAAGTCTCATAGCAAGAAGATATTACCTTCATTTTTCAAATTATAAATATCTTGTTCTAAATTATTATAGGGACAATTTTTATATAGATTATTTTTCTTATAAAAAGTAGAATTAATAGGTGCGAAATAACATCTCTTTATATACATCTTCTTAGCATTGGTGTCTGAAATTTCTATCCAAATGTATTGATTAAGAGGGTCAATCTTATGAAGTTGAATGTGAGGAGAAATGCTCTTTATAATATAACAAGCTATGCCTGCTATCCCTCTACTGTGGGATTTTTTGTTCCATGCCGACCACAAGACAAATCCTTCCATGTTAGGAACCTTAGACTTCTCATGCTCCCAAGTTTCAGCTAGACAGATAATATCAATATCACTTGGGATCCAACTTATCATAGGACCTTTGCGCCATGGAAAGCCATGACAATTCCAAAAAGGGATCCTGAGTGTCCCAAATTCCTATTTATTATTATCCTTCTGGTCTCTATCCCTAACAATAGCTTTTCGATTTCCAATTATTGCCCATTTTCTTTCTTTCCTGGCTTCTTTTACCTTTTGAACTTCCTTCCTTAATTCAGCGTGGTCTTCGGGAATGAGGTCTTCATTTATAAATATTCCTGACCCTTTTAAGCTCAAAGATTTACTAAGTATGCTATATTTATGGTCATTGCAACTTACTTTGACACGGATCAACCTATCTTTGTGATCAATTATTTTTCCTAGCCTCTTTGCTTCTATAAGGTAAGTTGTATCGATTTGTGATTTATTTTTTAATTCTTCTTTTACTATTGTTAGCGTATCCTCCTCCTGTTGTTCTTTTATACCAAAAATTATGAGGTTTAAGGATCTTTTGTTACACTCATGGTCCAGTTCAATTAGCTTATTCATTTCCTCTTTGATGGGTTTGATATCCAATTTGTTTTCCATATTAGTGAGGGTCAAATTGTTGGTTAGTTTTTCTTCTAGCTCTTTAATCCTATCTCTCAAGTTGTGATTTTCTTTGACCCCTCCTTCTTGGGTTGATTGTTTATATTTTTCCATTTCTTGAATTCTATCCTTCATTGTCTACAATTCACTCTTAAACCCTAAGAATCTATCATCTATTTGAGTTTGAATGGTATCTTTAATTTTTTTTATCAATCATTGCCTCTAGCTCTATTTGGAGTTTTACGTCTCTTTCTTCACTCATTTTTTCTAATGTTTCTAACTCTATTTGGATTTTGGCATCTCTCTCTTCTCTTCTTTTTTCTACTGATTCCATATAATCGTAGAAAAAAGTGACTCACCTCATTTCAGATGTCCAATTGCTCAACCCTTTGAAGAAGCCAAAAATAATTTCCGAAAACCGCAGAGAAGTTCAGAGAGACTATAGATATTTTTTGGGTAAAAAAGGTAAAAACTAAATAGAAGTATTATTCCTGTTGAAAACCCTAGATATATAATATTAGAAATAAAATATCTCCTTAAAAAAAAACTCGAGTATTATGGGAAAAAAAGGTAAAAACCAAATAGAAGTATTAAAAAAAAAACAAAAAAACCCAGAGAAGTAATATTATTCCTGTTCAAAATCGCAATGGAGTATTCCCGTTCAAAACCGCATAGAAATATTATTTCTGTTCAAAACCGCAGAAAGATAATTATTTTATAAAATATTTAAGAATGTTAAAAAATAAAAATAAAAAAATAATTAAATTAAATAAAAATAGATTTTTTTTTTCATTCAATTAACTTTCATTATGATTATATCATCTTAGATCTATATTATCTCTAGATCTATCATGCTCACTGTAAAAAAGGTGTGTACCTCGATAGATTTGATTCCATAGATCTAAAGTTAAGATGGGTCTAGGCTGGTTATTAATTCTACAATCTATCACACATAGCAATTATCCAAAACCCTAAATCACCTCTATTGTATGAATAAAAGACGTGATAGATTTGATTGATACAAACACAATGTTTGTTATTCATTCAAAGTAATTAATAATATAGATTGAGTGAGCCTAATGGTTAATAACATGTCTTTCCTCCTTAGAGGTTAGAGGTTCAAAATCTATAGGGGGTTAGGTTATATACATATCCTAGAATTTCAACTTTTTTCATTATAATTATAACTTTTCATATTATTAAAGTTAATATAAATAATAAGGTTAAATTTTTTTAAATGAATAAATTTTCATTATTAATATAATTTTCCATATTATTAAAGTTAATATAAATACTAAGGTTAATTTTTTTTAAATAAATAATTTTTCATTATAATTAATAACATGTGTTTTGTGAGTGGACTTAATGGTTAAGAACACATGTTTCCTCCTTAGAGGTCATAAGTTCAACGGTTTTGAAAGATATATTTTATTTTGAAAATTATATCTTTGCATTCTTCATGGGAATAATACTTCTTTGCCATTTTGGACCTTTGTTTACGGGAATAATCTTTGTGGTTACTCTTGGTGATGTGAACTATGACACTTCTATGCATTATGTAGGGTTTTGAACTACTCACTGAGCACCCATACACATAAAATCAAGTGAGTCATTTTTAATTTTAGTCAAGTTTAATTTAAAATATATTTACAATTTAGTAACTTTGAAAATTAAAGAGATTTAAATGTAATTATTTTTTCATTTTATTTTAATTTCTTATTTATTATGTTTTTATTATTTTTAAAAGTTTAATAAGTAAAATTCGATTTCATAGATAATAATTAATATCATTATTATCATTAAAAAAAAAAAAATCATTTTTAAAGTCAATCCTAAATAACAATTGTTACTTATTTTTTTTTCTTTTCAATATGAACACTCCATCACCTTTTACAAAAACTTATCCTATCAAGGGGGGCCCCCAAAGTCACCATAGAGAACCTTTACTATTATATGGAATCATTATAAAAAAAGGAGAGAGGAAAAAGATTCTAAACACCAAATAGAGTTAGAATCAATAGAAAAAAGGAGTCAAGAAAGAGACCTAAAAATCCAAATAGAGTTAGAAACAATGCTTGATAAAAAAAAAATAGACTCTTAAAAGATATCATTCAAACTCATATAGATGATACATTGTTAGCTTTCAATATTGAATTACAAGCAATGGGGGATAGGAATCAAGAAATGGAAAAACAAAAACAATCAACCCAAGAAGGAGAGGTTGAATAAAATAACAACTTGAAAGATAGGTTTAAATAGCTAGAAGAAAAACTAATCTATAATTTGACCATCAATAATCTAGAAAACAAATTGGATATCAAACCCATCAAAGAGGAAATGAATAAGCTAATCAAAATGGACTATGAGCATAATAAAAGAGCCTTGAACCTCATAATTTTAGTTATAAAAGAACAACAAGAGGACGATATGCTAGAAGTTCTACTTTTTATAAGAAAAACAATCTAGATATCAATTGTCCCTATAATAATCTAGAACTATATATTTATAGTTTGAAAAATGAAGGTAATATCCTCCTTCTAGAAGACTCTAAAGCTAGGATTGCAACTAACCAAGATAAGATTTTAAGAAATGATTCCAACCATAATTTTTTATGGCTATAGGAGGACCTTGTTTTATCTAATAGATACAAAAGAATATCTCAAGACCTAATAGAGAATTGGTTTGGTACTTAGTTGGTCAAGCTTTGCAGCTCTCAAGACCTATTAATTTGCATTGGAGTAACGAAGTGGCCAAACTCCAACTAGACAACTTGTATTAATGGGATAACTAGTAGTGTCATAGATCATGTGATATCAGATATCCCCATTTCCAACTAAATAATAACTTGTGACCTTTTAAATGATCATGACCTCGGCTCAGATCATAGAACTTTAACCCTAACTCTAAACTTTCCATGCATAGGAGTTTCATTGAACATATTTATGATAATCAAAGGAAACTGCGCTCTCAAAAAAATAAAGTTGACCTTTTATTAAAGGATTTAAATACTGAATTATATCTCCTAAATTATAAGGACAACATTGAAAATCTCTATAATAATTTTACAACTACCCTTTCCACCTCTATTAACAAGTTTTGTTACGAGGTGTCCTGTAAAAAGAGTAATAGAATGACTAACCCTTGGTATGACGAATAATGCAAAACTACTAGGAAATCCATTAGGGATGCTTCTAATGAGTCCTTAAAAATAGATAAGATCAATCCATACAAATCCCTAATTAAAAGGAAAAAAGGTACTATATCAAGAAAATGAAAGAGCAACTTTCACAACTATCTAAGTTGGATCCTATGAAGTTATAAAGGAAAATTCTAATTCACAATACTAAAGAAAATAATATGATTCCATGAAGGAATTATAATTCCTACCTTAAAAGTATTTATGTGTTCCCTAATTCCATGGACACTATTCCTATTGTCCCTACAAAGGATAAAGTTTTTTCTTTGGATGACATAGAGTTCGGGGTTAAGTGACCTGCAAATGGGAAATCTAAGTACATTGAAGGCTGCCAAGATGAAATTTTTAAAATCGGAGGACCTATCCTCATGCCTCACATACACAATCTCTTCAACTTAGGAGTCAAGTAGGGATTCATTAAACCCTTGATGCAAATCCTCATTGTTCCTATTTTTAAAAATGGGGATAAAAACATTCCCTCTAATTATAGGACCATTATGATTAGCTCGATTTTAGCCAAGCTCTATGTAATTGTTTTGGAAAAAACTATTTGTCTTTCGCTAGAAATTCATGGTAAAACAACTAAAGTAAATCCATGGTTTAAGAGATATCATTCAATTGTGGACCATCTTGTTACCTTTAGGAACATTGCAGAGGAGTTCCACATAAAACCAATATTTTTTGTTGTTTTATTTACATTAGAAAAGATTTTGGCACGGTTCCCAGGAAAAACCTTTGGAATAGGTTGGAAGAGATAAATGTGCCTTTCAAGTTGAGGGTTGTTGCAATACGGATGCATAATAATGTTATTTCCAATTTTAAGAACATCGATGGATAGTCAAAAGATATTAACTACAATAGTGGAGTCATGTAAGGACGTCCCTTGTCCACTACCATTTTCGGCATATACATTGACACATTAGAATATTCCTTGGAAGAAGAAGGTTGTGTTGGCCCTACTCTCACTGGTATAGTAATCAATCTTCTTTTTTTATGACAATTATATATTTCTTATGCCAAGGAGTCCCCATGATTTTGAAAACCAACTAAGAATCCTCAAAGATTTTTTCTCCAATATGGGTATCACTATTAGTACTGACAAGACTAAGTTCATGATCATTGATTCTAATAACATCACTTATTTATGATACCATCGCATATGACAACACCAAATTGGAAGAATTTACTTCATACAAATGTCTTGGAATCGATATTCACTAGAAGCTCAAATGGAATTATAACATTGAGAAAAGCATTATTGGGGGATGGAAAGCTTATTATGGTCTTGAAAACAACTATAAATCAACCGATCTTTGGATATGGGATAATAATAAAATCCTCTTTGAGACTCTTGTTACTCATGTTATTATTTATGGATACGAAGGTTGGTGATGTAGTATCTCTCGTGAATCCTAGAGAAAGATAGAGAAAACACGAAATAAGTTTATAACCTATAATACCAAAATTAAAGGAAATACACCCTATCCCTCCCTCTTAGAGGAAATCCTCTCCCCCATAGAAAACACAACTATAACTAGATACATAATGTACAAGAACAAGTAAAACAACATGGAAGACAAAAGACTTCCTAAAATTGCTTCAAAATCCAGTCATAACCACCATTGACTCAAGAGAGGATGTCATAAAGATGTTCATTCTTGGCTAAGCTATAGGAGAATCATGGAAGAAACCATTTTGTAGAATAAGGATACTATTAAAAATATCATCAAATAAAAATTTAAGGATAAATGTGGTGTGATAAAGAGTTAGAGGAAAAAATAAAATTAAGGTATTATAAGGATGTAATCAACTCTAATCTAGAATATCAAAAATATCTTTTTGTTTTCACAAGTGTAAAGGAAAAAAAAATCATTGCTAAGATAAGAACAAATTCTAATGAGCTCCATAGTGAAACTAAGCGTTGGTTAATTCCTAAAACGCCATGGGATGAAAGAGTGTGTCACCTTTGTGACACTAAGAAGGTTGAAAATGAAAAACACTTGCTCTTAGATTGTCCAGCCTATACCTATATTAGATCTCAATTTCAAAATATTTGTCACAATAGCAACCTTCCCAACCTTTTAACTCAACAAAACTATGGTGATCTTTGAAAGCTTCCCTTAATGCTTTTCGAGCACATAAACAAAATTCTAAAGAATTTCAAGTAATCCCTTACCCTAATAAGGTCTCAGTAATCTCAATGGTCATTGTTGTCATCCTCGTCTTCATCATCATCATCATCATCAATTTTACATGAATAAATTTTCATTATTATTATAATTTTCCATATTATTCAAGTTAATATAAATAGTAAGCTTGAATTTTTTTAATTAAATAAATTTTCATTATAATTACAAATTTTCATATTATTAAAGTTAATATAAATACCAAGGTTAAAAATATTTAATAAGAGATATATATTTTGATGCAGGTGCGCTCGCTAGCACGTCCGCTCATAGGATCTTTCCTCCTTCCTCGACCCGAAGAACTGAAAGGCTCTTCTATTTCCCTATCGGGAAATTTTCATCCACAACAACTCTCTCATGGGATCTCCCTTTCTTCTATCGGAAAATCGGACTTCGCGATTTCGCGAGTCCTGTGGTCACGTGTTTGTTTCTCGCGATTCTCCGAAACCTGATGTATGTCAATGTTGACCTTTTACTTTGCTATCGGGGTTCCTCCTATCGAGATTTCAGTACTTGCGATGTCCAAAACGACTCGCTTTTCCGACCCTGATCCCCGATACACTGAACCTCCAATGCACTCGTGAGTTTGACCAATTCACGTTCATGTCACCTCGTCGGGATTTCGGACTTCGCTATATCGCGAATCCAGATGTCTATGGTTTCAGGACTTTCCTTTCCCCGAATTCCGAACTAGTATGCCACCTGTCCTCTCACCAATTCCTGTGGCCCCACACTCCTTTAGTTGTCGGGATATCGCATTTCACGATATTAGAATTCCTGATGCAACGTTTCCCTTGTCTCCAGGACTCCCGAATTGTCGAACCCCAACTTCTTCAGATCTCCCAACACGCGTCCCGAATGATGGGCGGTTCAGATCGAACCTCGGACTTCGTCAAATGAAAAATCAAAACCACTCACTCCTATGAACCCCGATGACCAAATCTCTGATTGAGTGATCACACGACACGTGTCCTTCTTGAGATCCATGACTATGATCCCCTCGCTGTTTCGGAAATCAAAAGGTCTCGGGCTCTTGACTTCTGAACCCCCGATATACCGATGACCCCTGGTTCCTGCCACCTGTCTCAACAGATGGACGACTCCGAGCTCGTCTAGATTTCCACAATGGATTTGGCGATCTCTGGTCCATGGGATCCCCGATTTCCCGAACTTCGACGCCTCAATAATCCCGATGCCTTTCCTGATTTTCCCCTCTGCTCACGAAGGCTTAACCCCGATGCAACTCCTGCCAAATCAGACGGTTGACGGGTGACTATGTGCAGATCTGACGGTCCACAATCCCTTGAGCTTAAACTCTGGACGTAACCGT
>CBVK0100634020.1:0-10393 GCA_900067695.1 Picea abies | reverse complement strand
TGCATTCCGCGCTGGCTCGCTTGTCGTGAAAGATGCTCCTGCATCACATTTTATTTTATACTTTAAAATAAATCAAGTAATTCTATAATTTGAGAATGTGTGTTTCCACAGTTTGTCATATTATTTTGGCAATTTCTGGATAATCATTGTGTGTGACTATTTTTTTGAAACGTCCAACATTTCAAGTGGACACTCCACCCATCATCAGGGACATTGAAGCTCTTGTCCCAACTCTTTCCCTTAAACGTTCTCTTTTCTCTAAAGCATCTCCACCTTTGTTTGCTTTCTATTGACGTATGTAATTTACTCTTGAATTTCATCATTGATTCTTCCCCTTTTTTATCCTCCTACTATTCTATGATTAACCCCTTTTTCATCACTTTCCTTAGTTTCAACATCCCTTTTCCCTTTTATTATCCTCCCTCATAATTACTTTTGATCTTTTACTATTCTTTTGGTTAATAATTAATCATTTTTACCTTCATTATTAACATATATTCTTTCTTCTGTTGTTCAACTTCTTTTTCTATTTCTACAACCCTTTTAATCTCTTTTCTCATTTGTTTACCTATCTATCCGAACAATTAACAACATTATCTTCTTATTTTCCATTATAATTAACACCTAAACTAATTTTTATTTTGTTAGTATTGATTAATTTTTCAACGTTTCTTTCCCTTTACACATTTTGTACATTAAACCTTAACTTTCATTTTTCATTATTCCATTTTATTATTATTTGTATCATTTAGTTCCAATTTCAATATCTCACCTTCCCCAATTTAATAATAATTAAGTACAACATTTAAATCCTTATCTCAATGGTCACAAATCTTAATTCTCTCTTAAATACAACCTCAACTATCATTTCTTAAATGTTGAACGTTTCAAAAAACACCCACACACTCATTATCTAAAAAAATAACTTAAACAATTCTATAATTATTAATGAATATTTTCATATTGATTCAAATTATAAAAAAAATTATTAAATAAAATCTTTTATTTATATGTATGTCTTATAGTATTTCTTCTATTTAATTTATACCATAAAGAAAAGAAAAATGAGATACACCATTCTCTACTCTAATATAGGTGATATATATTAATTGTGAAATTTTATAGGTGATATATATTAATTGTGAAATTTTAAGTTTGTAATGTAAAAACAAATTATTATAGTGAAAAGATTCATATTTATTATATTAAATTCATGAATCATAACTTTATAACATTAGTTTTGATTTAATTTTATAACGAAAAGATTCATATTTATATTGAGTTTTAGTTTTTCCTTTGCTTAATAGATATTTTGCATATAATTGTATAGATTACCACTTCAATTAAAATAAATTTCACTAACTTCATTAAAAATTTCCATACATTATCTATAATACATCTATAAAATTAAAGTCTATATATTTTATTCAATAAAAATTCATATCCATCTTAAGTCGAAAAAATATATATTATGTGATTTATTCTTAACCCGAAAAAATATATATTATGTGATTTATTCTAGACAGCCCTATTATATAGTAAAGAAAGTGCACATTTATATGGAGTGGACAAGTTTTTGATCATACTATTAAATAAACACATGTTTGTAAAAAAAAAATATTAATAAATAAAATAAAAAATGGAAAATTATATTTATTATAAAAATACAAACATTTTTTTTATTAAAAAAATGATTTATCATTTGATTTAAAAAATAATATGTTAGTTTCTCATAATTTTATTAGTATTAATTTTTGAGAGATTATCCGTACAAATACAAAGAAGCTTAAATTGAACAATCTTAGATATTCTTTGATTTTGAAAAAACACTATATGTATAATTTATGAATAACTACACAAAAACTCTCTTACGAGTAGCCATTGTTCGAGAAGGCCAACCTTATCATTGTGCTACAAAACAAAAAAGTAAAGGTTGTATGGGTCTTTGTCCACTCAAAAATATATGTTGAAGAATGAAACGTAGTAGAATAGTTTTTTTTCAAAATATAATTCATAAAATAAAGAAAAATAACATTATTTTATAAGTAAAGTAGATAATGAAGTGTATACCATAATTTTGGGTCATGATCCCACATTTGTACATCCAATTTTGTTCGACATATACATGTTCATTTTTCTCACACATACAATGTAAGGGTAAAGAATGATTAACAATACATTGCATATTGCAATAAATAAATAATATTAATTAATTAATTAATAAATAAATAATATTAATTAATTAATTAATTAGTAAATAATATTAAATAATTAATTATTTAATAAATTACAATCAGTCTTAAGCAACAATGTATTACACATTACAATAATTAAATAATATTAAATAGTTAATTATTTGATTATCAATAAATAAAATAATTATATAATAAATTGCAATCATAGTTGTGCAATGGTATGCTCATGCAAAAATGTAAGCAACAATGCATTTTCCAAAGAACAATGTGTAATGTCTTGTTTCTTAACCATAAAGAATTTTGCCCTCGTTTACGATGTACTGGTACATAACCATAGATGTGTGGGGATATTCTTATACAAAATCCTCTACACTTAAACAACAACATATTGCACATTGTAATAATTAAATAATATAATTAATTAATTAATAATATTAAACAATTAATTATTTAATAAATTGCAACTATAGTTGTGCATGGATATGTCTATGAAAAAGTCACCGCACATAATCAACAATACATTGCACATTGCAATATTAAATAATTAATAAATATTAATTATTTAATATTACAATGTGTAGTGACTTTTGTGACTTTTGCAAGGGCATATCCCCACACAATTATGGTCTCGTACTTGTACACCATAAGTTTGGGGCACTTCCATGCCCGCACTCCATAGCTGTATGATGTATGGGTACACAACCATGTGGGGATATGCATGTGCAAAAGTGTCTGCACTTAAGCAACAACGCATTTCACATTGTAATAATTAAATAATATTAAACAATGAATTATTTAATAAATTGCAATCATAGCCGCACTAGAATATGTCTCTACAAAAGTATTCACACTTAAGCAACAACACATTGCACATTGCAATAATTAAATAATATTAATTAATTAATAATATTAAAAATTGTTTATTTAATAAATTGCAACCATAATTGTGTGGAGATATGCCTATGCAAAAGTCTTTGCACTTAAGCAATAACGCATTGCACATTGCAATATTAAACGATTAAAATTATTATTTAATATTTAAATGTGCAATGTGTTGTTGATTAAGCTCACAATCTTTTGTAGAGGTATATCCTGACACAACTATAATGTCCACACAAATAATCAATTATTTATTAATTATTTAATATTGTAATATGCAATGCATTGTTGTTTATGTGCAAAAGCTTTTGCATAGATTTTTGTACAGACATATCTCTACATAATTATGGTTTTGTACTTGTACATTTTATGTGCAAAAATTTGTTCTTAATAATTAATTAATAAATAATATTAAATAATTAATTATTTAATAAATTACAACATAAATGATGCTTCTCTAGTAATGGATTTATCTTTGCTAATTCTCATTTCATATGCAGTTAAAGTTCCTAGAAGTTGATCAATGGATAGAGTTTTAAGATCATTTAGTTCTTCTATTGCAGAGACTTTTGGATTAAATTTATCAAGCAGAGATCTTAAAATCTTCTGAACTAAGAGTGATTCTTCAAACTTCTCGCCAAGACCCTTCATGGCATTCACAAGTTCTTCAACTCTTAAAAAATACTTGCTAACTGTTTCATAGTCATTCATCTTGAGTTGTTCAAACTTCAACCTAAATGTTTGAAGTTTGGCATCTTTTACTTTCTCATTTCCTTCATAGCTGCTAATAAGTTTATCCCACATTTCTTTGGCAGTTTGAAGATGCATCACCTTTACAAACTCGGCTTCTGTAAGTCCATTCAAGATAACATTCATTCCCTTAGCATTAAAGCTAAATTCTAACTTATCATCCTTGAAAGCTAGCACAACAGGCTTTATATATCTAGTCTCTACTACATCCCAAACATCAACACCTAAGGCCATTAGGTATGTTCTCATTCTAACCTTCCAAAAGGAAAAAATTGTTCCATCAAATAGAGGAGGCTTACTGGCTGAAGTCCCTTCATGACTTTTCATGTTTAAGCTTACAGATCTACCTTTAAATAAAAGGAACCCACCCTGATACCAATTGTTGAAATTACTAAGACAACTGAGAGGGGGGGGGGTGAATTAGTTGTTGCTGTGCTTAAACAATTTTAAGTCAATTAAGCTATTTTTAATCTTTCTCCAAGTGACCATCAATATTATACAATATATGAGCAACATAAATAATGAGCATCACTCACGCATAAGATATACATAGAGACATATTTTCACGAGGAAACCTATAAAGGGAGAAAACCTCTTCTTCTTTGAAATGATAGGCAGTCTTTTAAGTTCTGTACATCATCTATAATTGAGCACCAACTCAATGTGAGACTACTACCTCTGTTTTACAAGCTCCAACTTGTTTGAGAGCAACAACTCTCTGGTTTCTCTAGCACCCACTAAAAGGAAGCACCAACTCCCTGAGTGTTCCAACACCAACTGGATGGAAGCACCAACTTCTAGTTACACAGGCTCCAACCTTTATAAAAAAGAACACTTGTTCTCCCTTGCACCACCCTACCACCCTGGTTTCTTTGGCTACAACCAGATGGAAGCTACAACTCCCTGTGTTCAAGCACCCACTTGAACCTTTGAGGACAACAGTCCTCCCTAGCACCTCCATACCACCCTAATTATAAATAAATGAATGAATAACCAACAACACAGATAAATCGATTCTTACCACTTCTTCTCTGTTCTCTAAATCTGGTCTACTTTTGATTGTTTTGCAATTCTTCTCTTTCTATGTTTATTCTGCAATTTTTCTCTTCTTCAAGCTATTTTGCAATTCTTCTCTTCCTCTGTCTGTTTTGCAATTCTGCTCTCCTTCAAGTTGTTCTGCAATTCTACTCTTGCTTCTATCTATTCCTCATCTATTACTCATCTCTGAGTTTTATCTCACACTACGCATACTGTCGGTCTCACACTACGCATACTGTAATTTTCCCTTTCTTACAGTTCAACTCATTTTTCATTCAGAATGATCATCATTGCATAGTTGTCTCATATCTTCTTTTATTCACACACGCCTCAACAACTGAATCCCTAACCGATCAAGAATCATTAATCAGTTTTGCTAACTGAATCGTAACTGATCAATTAACTGTGAGGTGAAACAGTAACCCTCTGATCATATTCAAATTCACCTTCACCATTGGATTACAAGAAACAAAATGTCTTTCACATTTCGCAATTTCGCATGTCGCGAATTCCTATTGCGAAGCATCTTGACTCTCCAAGTCACGATCCCCGAAATGGATTCAGATCAACGGTCCACAAAACTTCATAATATGATCCCTTCTTTTCCTAATTGAACGGTTGATGGTATTTTGACGTTTTTCCCTTCGAGTCTTCGAGACTCACAAGAGTCCCTTTTGGCATTTCGCGATTTCACATGTCGTGAATTCTTGAAACTCCATGTTGCGATCCCCGAAACTCCATGTCTCAATTTCGCATTTCGGCAATTCTTGTGATGAGATATCTTTACGCTCCATGTCGCAATCCATGAAACTCCGAAATTCCATGTCACGATCCCCGAAACTACATGTCGCAATTTCTCATTTCGACATTTTGTGATTTCTATGGTGAAGTGTTTCGACACTCCAACTCCCGGTAACCGAAACCTACACCAAAAGGTGTTTTTCACATTTTGGCATTTCGATATTCCTGTGGTGAAGTTTTCGACACTCCAAATCCCATTATCCGGAACTCTGAAATGGAGTTATTTCCCGGTCTGCGAAACGCTTTGTTGATGTGCCCGTTTCAGGATTTCGTCGTTTCACATTTTGCGACTTCAGGACTCCTATGATGAAGAGTCTCGACTCTTGACTCCTCCAACTCTTGGTATCTGAAACTCCGAAATGGAGTTATTTCCCAGTCTGCGAAACTCTCTGTTGATGTGCCTGTTTCGGGATTTTTACGTTTCGCATTTCATGACTTCGGGACTCCTATGATGAAGAGTCTCGACTCTTGACTCCTCCAACTCCCGGTATTCGAAACTCTGATTTCTCAATCTACAAAACTCTGAAATGGAGTCTTTGACATGCTCCGATCTATCGCATTTCAGTATTTTCTGCCGTGAGTTTCTTCCTTGATTCCTGGAGTTTATGGTTTTGAGATTGCCATGCGATCATCATTACGTTGTTGGTCTTGCCACTTTCTCTTGTTCATCATCGTTGGGCTGAGCTTGTCATCAATGAAAAACAAATACTTTGCCTTATGTCTGCCCATAATAAATATGCCAACATCTCTCTCTCTCTCTTCCTTGATCTCTCTTGCTCTCTCTCTCTCACTCTCTACCTCTATCCCACTATCTCATCTCCCCTTCTCTCTTTTTAACTCTCTCTCTCCACAATCCTCCTTCTCCTTCCCTACCTTCCATGTGTTATCTCTCTCTGTAATGTACCTCATAATCACAACAAGAAAAAAAATTCCTTAGTTTATATAACTATTTGACTGAAAGGGTATACCTAAAATATAAACTCGATTATAATATCTGTTATAAAACTCTGTCATGAAAACTCTAAAAAAAAAAGAACTTCTAAACTCTGCTTACCACAAGAGGTCCCTTTCGCCTCCATTCCATTCACGTTTCAGTGTAATGGACTATGTATATAAGATGGGGCCTTATAATTCCTAATACGATTCACCCTTTTAACATAAGACCTCCATAGTCGGACACATGTCTACCTGATTAATTTAACCCTAGGTGACTTTACATAGTTCCCAACCATAATATTTATAGGATTGGGTTTTTAATATCAGGTAACTAGCATATCCACTATGTCTCGGTTAATTAATGGTCCTTAGTACCAAGGTTGTTCGTAAAGAATTTTCTACATCCAAATGCAAGTGGAAATTCCACAACTAGGATCGGATTGCTGACTCATGATAACATCGAGGGAATGATAGGGATTTAACAACTATCGAGTCATGAAGGTGTCTAATCGTGACATTCCTTAAGTGGAAGGAATGGTCCACTATCAAGGTAGTTAAGGGTTCGTAAGTTTTATTAATGGTAGTCCTGCGAGTTCCATTGAATTTATCGGGCTCTACACCGAAAGTGTCATACCGACTCTGACATGGTCACATGGCTAACCATCCTCCGCATTCTCCACATTTACTCCGAGATGAAAAGGCATTGTTTAGGCTTGGAGTAGGTTCATAGTTTTCATGGTTGAGTTCTGCGAAGAGGCTCTATGTGACAATTATTTGGAGGAGCAGTGCATTTCCATGGCGGTCGCTCCATGGTTGTAACAGACGGTGTGGTCCGCATCCCTGGTAAGTTTCTCCTTATGCATGATACTCTGGTTGATAAAGGAGATGATACATTTCCTGGATTCTTCTTTGGTGTAACTTCTCTGTATTTCTTCCGAAGTTATCCTAAATCCTGGAGGAGTGATTTTATTTGAGTTTATCATTGTTTTCTACTCTATTTTTAGGGAGATTATATTCGTTTGTTTTTGTCTATGCTTTGGGATAAAGGGTTTCGTAACCTCCCAGTTTATTTTCCCTATGTAGAATCTTTTTGATTGATGTCAAATAACTTAAGACCTCTGCAGAACTTTGAATATTCCAATGATGATATTCTATAATACATCCAAATGTTTTCTTATATTAGTTATTATCTTCATCGTGGTCTATTTGATTAGATTAAATAGTTGGGATAACTCTGTAATGCTTATTGACTTATAAGTACTATAAGTGATTTGGTTTCATTTCCAAGGTTTGTATAATTCACTAATGATGGGCCCTGTTTGATGTGGTACCCATTAGAGTGTTAATGCGCCATCCACCCTCAACCGAGGAATCTTTCTAGTCGAAAATGCGACAATAAAAAAAAGAAGAAGACATGCAAGCCTGTCAAACAGAAGTTAAGTATGATCATGGAATACTTCATTACTAACCATTATCATTCTATTGGTATTCTTATTACTTTTATCTATGATTACTAATATTTTTAAATGATACTTCTTTCAGGGATTTCGTCTGCGCAAGGATCTCGGATGTTCAGTTCTTATCTTCAGCGCAAAAGGTATTTGAGTTCCCTTTCTAGGCCTTTCCAGAGTTTCAATAGTGAAAAGGGAACGGTCTCTTTCTGGATTTCTACATGTTCGATATAGTTGCGTTTGATTACCTAAAATGGTTGGGAAGAGGGGGTTTTCCAGTTGTACTCTTGGCTTTCTGGTTCGACTACTATGTATAAAGATTACTTTACAGGACTTTTCTTTTCTAATTGAAATAGTGTACTGAGTTGGGTACTTTTATTCCAGTCATTTCGCTACTCTAGTCTCATCCCAAACTCGTAATTTATTTGTCATTGCTATCGTCTAGAAATGTATTCAGATTTAGATGTTTGCACAGTTTGAATTCTAGTCAAGCATTGTGTAAAAAGGAACTTATAAAAACTAGGGTTTATACTTTGTATATTGACTCTGTTGCATAGACATTCCGTGTTATAATTAATTAAGGCCATAAGATCTTCCATAATGTTTGTCTTGTTTCATGGGTTTTGATGAACATTATGATTCTGTATCTTTCTCACTAAAGACTTGGAAAAAATAAGATTTCTTCCTTACTTTCAACTTTTGGGTTCGACAAAAATATGTTTGACAGTCCAATTTACTAAAACATTTCCATATGAATTTATTGCTATTAGTCTGATATAATTTCTAGGATGAGTTTTACTCCTTTATTGCTATGGTTTGTAGAATTACCAGATATGTGTAAATCAAGTTCTGGGTTCTAGAATAGTCTTTGGATTCATCGACCCTCGTACCTCTATCATTTAATTATAGATCTCTGTAAGTGTTTGACAGGTTTAGATTTGTTCAAAATTAATTCGAGAATTTAAAGTATAGACAAACTAGACCTAATCGCCTTCCAATTTACCATTAATAATTTACTAATATATATATATATATATATATATATATATATTATTCCCCGACTCTGTTGTAGATAGTTCACTTTGGCTTTACTGTATCACTTGTACATATCTCCAAATATGTGAATGTATATCTGTACGCAATATACCTGTAAATGTTCTATACACATATCATGAAAATTACTGTCATACATGGTGTATTTATTTTGAATCTGAACTTGCATGTACATTAGTGGAGACTCATTTGTATACTATAATTACCTACAAGAAACATAATCATTCATAGATATCAATATAATTGACTTCAATCACATCATGCACACATTAATTTACTCAACAGAATTAATTAAAAGTGAAATGTAGCCTGTAGTTTTTCCTATTACGATAGTAGTAACCTCTATAGAGCTAGTCTTTCTAATTAATACATCCAATGACCTTAGTATTTACTCAGTACCACGTCCCACAGAACAAATCCATTCCTAACTAATGATTAGGAAGTATTTGGTCAATCTTTCATCACAGCAACATTCGACCAGAAGTTCATTCATAGAAGTAAACAAATTGCAGATTTATCTGTATCATAACATTTAACCAGAGAAATGTATAAAATCATATCTAAATCAATTTGTGGGAAGACAAAGGGAACAACCATGTTCCTCCCAACTGTAGAACAGGGCAACCAAACTACTTGCCCGATTCACCCCCTAGCCTTACCATGAATCCATGAGGGATAACTCAGAACTCCTTCCCAAAAATGTCGTTCAACTTCAGAACTTTTCTCCTTGCCTCACACTCAGCAAGTAGTGTTCATAACAACGAGCAATAGATCTTATTTTCCCCAGCATACTCAGTAGTGTCCTACCTCCTCACATATGTTATTTATTCAATAATGTTTTTGCCTAGGTCTTTCTTTCCCTCCCTTGGGAATTTTCACAGCTTTCTAAATCCCTGATTTTTAGGGGCTGCCAATGGTCAAATATATGATTTTCCACTTGTAACAATCATCCCATAGGTGGTTCCAACATGTTCCCCACTCATGGAGTCATGGTGAGTTGATTTTAACATGGTTGTTCCATTTATCCTCCTGCAATAAATATAAAATATTTTGTTTTCATACAAGTGTCATAGTGAAATAGTTAGATGGGTCAAATCAGATCTCTGACCAACAGTCATAATAATTAATTACAATTTATCAAATTTGAAATTCAAAATTTCCATAAATGGAAAAAAAATTCCAAATTCGAATTTACTAAAAGCAGAATAATTTTCCAACAAATTTTAAATTTCAAAAATACTTTATTTTGGGGGATGTCACATCCTTTCCCCCTTCAATAAAACACTATCC